>JAOUQT010319714.1:0-14261 GCA_025769995.1 Xyliphius kryptos | reverse complement strand
GACACACACACACACACTACTGAGCCTCATTTAAACTTTTTTCGAGGAATTTCCACTGAAGTTGGATTTGATTTTGAGGAGGATTCCAAATCCAGACCTCCATGAGATCATCATTTTGTTCTCAACGCATTCCACTGTCTACCAAATATAGATTTTCAACTGAAATATGTTATTCAGATGTTATTTTAGTGTTCCCTTTTATTTTTTGGAGCAGTGTAGATGGTATGAGATTTGGTATGAGATCAAGATCTTTGGTCTTGCTCACAAGCATGAGGGTGGAAAATGGATTTGGGTTTAGGTTGACCATAAGTGGTGTTTTATACAACGTAAAACCTTTAGAGTCACACGAAGGGAACCATCCATCTAAAGAACCATCACAGTTCCACGTTCTCATCGGCTGGAAAGTACTCTTAAAGGATTAGTTCTTAAAGTTCTTATGGCCCCAGGGCCACATCCGGCCCTTTGGCTGTCGTCGAGAAGTTTGTTTGTAATTATACAAAGTAAAAATTCCAAAAAATTTCAGCCCAATGCAGATTATTGGATCAGCCCTTTGCAATAGTCCAAGTTACTCATGCAGTTACTCATGCCCCTCCTGGAAAGATGCTCTGCCCAGCCCTGCCCCAAAGGACCCCCAACGCAGAAGATAAAATCAGACCTTGAGCTAGAGATTCTATAAAAACCACTGGAACCCCAAACTTCGAATGAAGACAAACGCACAGAACCTATAGGAAAAGATCAACCACAGTGAAGAAAAGCAAAACCCAGGTGCTTGATTATAAGCCCTGCTCCAAAAAAAGAAGGAAACAAGGCGCGATTGATTTTCTGTCTTTAAAAAGAATCAAGATCTCCACTAAAGACTTGAGTGAAGCAAGTTGTACACATTCTCTAAAGAAGAAAAACCCAGTGTAAGTTCAGCGCGCGCTCTTCATGCCGCCGCCGTTTGGATCTAGACGCGTGGTTTTCACTCGGCGCCATCGCCATCGAAGCCGTCCATGTGAGGCTTCGAGAATCCCTCGCGACGCTGTAAGAGCGTGAAATGGTTTGAGAACATTAACACATCACAACGGTCCTCAGTGAAAACAGGAGTGCGCGGGGATTTATGGGTCCTCATGAGGACTGAGCATTCCACCCGATGAGATGAAAATAAAGCTGAGATGTTTCGTCGCGGGAAGTGGCTTCTTTAAGTTTAGCTCCGAGTCGTCGGGTTGGTCCTGTGTAGTTTCAGGAAGAGACCTGGATCAACGTGGGAATGATCGGAATAGGACGTCTTCCCACTCTGATCTGAGGGACCAGACGGCTTAGTAGTTACCCAGAAGGATTATAGAGGTGAAGACCGACAGAGGTTTTCAAGGTGTTTTATCCTGACTTTTATCCTCTGGATGAGGCCATGTGGGAAATGCCGTAACGCTATCTTGAGTCGTCCACTGGACGGCGTGGGGGTCAGGTCTTTGTCGCATCACCGCAAACTCATTCGGATCACGCTCAGAGACGATGGCCCAATCGGTTGCCATGATGCTTCTTAATTATGAACCTGATTCTCTGATCGTCTTTTCCTTCTGTACTCTTATTATCAGAACCTCCACAAAGCAGGTGGTGGATCGTTCTTATTGAAGTTAAATTAAAGGAGTGGTGGTGCTGGTATGAGTGGACCAGCCACAGCAGTTCTGCCCGAGGTTTCAAAACACCTCACCGTCACTGGACCGAGAGGTTTCTGCAAACCATCGCCGTCCTGTAGGTGTCCTGTGAGCACTGATGAAGGACAAGAGGAGGACACACACTGTGCAGCAACCAATGAGCCTAAAAAGAGTCTAAAAGCCCCGTATATGATCCATTGGTACCACCACCACCACCATGACGTCAATGGTAGTAGGGAGTGGTAGCTCAGTGGTTAGGGTGTTGGATTATCAATCGTAAGGTTGGGGGTTCAAATCCCAGGTCCACTAAAGTTACCAATGTGAGTCCTTGAACAAGACCCTTAACCCTCATTGCTCCAGGGTCCTGTTTCAACTGTGTTCTGACCCCAACCAAGTTGGGATACTTGTAAGTCGCTTTGGATAAAAGCGTCTGATAAATAACTAAATGTAAATGTATAGCAACTGGCGCACAGGTAGAGTGGAGGGGAAGATGTTACACACTTGGCGTATAGCGATTGCCGTGCAGGTAGAGTGGAGGCGGTGGCGGGAGACGCTTGGCGTATAGCGATTGGCGCACGGGTAGAGTGGAGGGGAAGAAGTGAGACTTTTGGTGTATAGAGATTGGCACAGGGGTAGAGTGGAGGGGGGACGTGAGACGCTTGGCGTATAGCGATTAGTGGGCGCAGAACGGCTAGTATCATAATAACAGGACAGCTCATGCAGAGTCAAAATATCGGGACACCAACAACCTAGCAACACCATAGCAACCACACACTTATTTTTATTTGTTTTTTTCAGGGGTCATAAAGGTTTGGCGATACAGATCAGGTTTCAGACGTTTCAGACAGAGGAGGAAACTGACGTTCTGAGGCTGTACGAGGGAACCGGACCCGAGAAAAAACTAGCATGTAAGAGAACCATTCAGATAATTCACTTATTATTTAATTGTTTACTGTTTTTTCTTGGCGTTGTTGGCGCTGAGGTCATTGTCGCCGTGTCCCTCAGACTCCCTCTCTGGAACTTCTCCTGGAATCATCTGGATTTTTACCCACGATGCCACTGTGGAGTTCTCATCTGATTTTATAAACAACCAGCAGGGGTTTAATGCCACCTACCAGATGGAGAACCTCGCCCACCTCACCAGTACGTTAATACTTTGGTATACCGCGGTCTGATTGGTCCGTCGTCCCTCTCTCTGAAACATGATCCTGGTGCCTGCAGATGAGCAGAAGGTGACCTGCTCGTTTCAGGAAGGTTTCTGTTACTGGAGACAAGATTCTGAGGACGACGGCGACTGGATCCGAACCAGAGGCTCGCGCTTCCCCTCCCTCACCGGGCCGAGCGTGGACCACACCTTCGGTAACCGGTCAGGTTATTACATCATAACATCAAAGAGTCCGGGGAGCTGGAAGAAGATCTTCCGCATCCAAAGCCTCCCATTAGCGCCGGCTAACTCCCCTGCGTGTTTACGCTTCTGGTGAGTAACCCAACGGGAATCACGTGCTTCTGAAGCGCCGCGGGGAATAAAAAGTGCCTTTGGTTCCTGAAGGTATCACATGTTCGGCGTGGACGTCAGGAGTCTGACGGTAAAGGTGGAAGGAAACTCGTCCGTCACGACGCTCTTCCATAAAGAAGGAAACTACGGAGATAACTGGAACTACGCGCAGATCGACGTTAATCTGACCGCACAGCAATCCGTTAGTATAACCAACCATAATCCCTCTAATCCCAATCCCACTAACCTTCAACCCAATCTTAATCCCTCTAATCCCAAAAACCCTAACCCCACTGACTCACCCTCATCACCTAACCCTAATTCCCCTAATCCCCACAAACCTAATCTCACTCACTCTTATCGCCTATCCCTAATTCTCATAATCCTCATAACCCTAATCCTTGTGACATTTATGACCTAACCCTAATCCCCATAATCCTAATCTCACTCACCCCTATCGCTTAACCCTAATCCCCATAACCCTAATCTCACTCACTCTCATCACCTAACCCTAATTCCCATAATCCCCATAACCCTAAACTCACGCACCCCCTATCACTTAACCCTAATCCCCATAACCCTAATCTCACTCACTCTTATCGCCTAACCCTAATTCTCATAATCCTCATAACCCTAATCCTTGTGACATTTATGCCCTAACCCTAATCCCCATAATACTATTTCCCCGGACCTTTGTACCACAACCTTAATCTTCTTAATCCACATAACCCTAATCCTATTGAAATTTATTCCCATAACCCCACTCAGTCCCCCAATCTTTACCTCAACCTCAATCACATCACCTTGACCTTATTCCTAATCCACATAACCCTTTTCCCCATGACCCTAATCCCCCTAATCCACACTAATCCTAACCTTCTTAACCTAGTTCCATCCCAACCCTAGAACCAAAAGTGTGTGGACATGTTCCAACCGATCTGCACAATGCTCTGTTGTTTCACTGTCAGTGGAATGTCAATCCAGCTCAGATAGTTGAGATGCTCCGGTGTTCACTTACTTTTGGTCATATGAATTAGAGTAACGCCTTACTTTCTCCCCTCTCTAATCCAAATCCGAACTCCTTCCCACCTCCTGCCCCCACGTTCCTGACTTTTGACGTTTTGATTTCAGATCGTATTTGAAGCTCAGAAGAGCGCCGGTGTGATGAACGATGTGGCGCTGGATGACCTCAGCCTGACCGCCGCTCCCTGTGGCCCGCCTCCGCCCGATCCCACGCCGGTTCCTCTCCCCACCACACCGCCTCCATTACCACGTAACTCAAGCACAACTGCTCACTTCCTCCAAATCCATCACACACAAACCATTTAGGACAAACAGTTTAGGGAAGAGCCGTTCCTGTTCCACAAATATATCAGTAAATAAAATGTTTTTATGGGTTTTGTAGTTCTATTGCTCCAAAATGTAGTTCATCTGTACGTTGCTGCGAGGCCGGAGCGCTAACCGCTACGCCTCCGATTTATGATGTCGCGACATTCTGCGTGACTGTGACTTCAGTGCGTTGCTACGTTGTTCTGAGCGTGTTCGTAACTCCATCCACAGCTGACTGCGGCGGTCCGTTTGATCTGTACGAACCCAACACCACCTTCAGCTCACCCAATTATCCCCACAGTTACGCCCACAATGCTACATGTGAGTATCACCCTAACACACATGCTAGCATTCATCAGACTACAGTGTCATTAAGTAATGATCTACGACTCGGAGTATCAACTAACGCTGGTGTCACGGTTACGATCCTCCCAAAGTAATAATAAATCCATACTGCGCTAGTAACAAACACGTCATAGTAATACTACAACAATACTACCATTACTACTACTGTTAATAATACTACTAAAACAAATACTACTACTACTTTACTACTACAAATACTACTGTTATTAATACTACTATAACAAACACTACTACTACTGCAACAACTAATACTACTGTAATTAATACTCCTATAACAAATACTACTACTTTAACCTCTTCTAATAACACAACAACTACTACAAATACTAATACTTTTATTAATACTACTATAAGCAATACAAATACTATACTACTACTACAAATACTACTGTTAGTACTTTTACTACTACTAGTAATACTACAACAACTAATGCTACTGTTAATAATACTACTATAACAAATACTATACTACTGCTACAAATACTACTGTTAGTACTTTTACTACTACTAGTAATACAAACAGCAACTAATACTACTGTAATTAATACTCCTATAACAAATACTACTACTTTAACCTCTACTAATACCACAAAAACTACTACAATTATTAATACTTTTATTAATATTACTATAACAAATACTACAACTTTTACTACTTTATTACTACTTGTAATACCACAACTACTACCACTATTACAAATACTATTATCACTAATTTTACCTCTCCTAGTAAAACTATAACTACTAATTTTACTACTAGTAGTAATACTACAACAACTTATACAATTACTAATACTGTTATTAATATTACTATGACAAACACTACAATTATTACTACTAGTAATACTACGACCATTAAGATAATTACTACTAGTAGTAATACTAAAACAAATGCTACGATTACTACTAATAAAACTAATATTGCTACTTTAACTACTATAACAAATACTTCCATTACTACTATGACAAATACATTTACTACCACTGCTGTTACTTACACTGTTACACATCATTAATACAACAACTACTACTGTACCTACTATTAGTACAATAAACACTACTTGGATTTATACCACTAATACTATTACTGCTCCTATTATTACTACTGTATCTACTTTATTAACTGCACTAATACTTCTAATGCTCATTTTTCCGGCAAAAACAATGATCCCTTTCACTGAAATGCATCGTATCAACAACCAAACAATCGTTGGAACCGTGGACCGTAACCGGAATGATTGTGTCATCATCTTATTGGCAGTCTTTGGTTTTTGTAGGTTTCTGGATCCTTCACGCCAAAACCGGCCAAAATATCCAGCTGCACTTTCAGGACTTTTCTTTGGAGGCGTCCTACGACGTGGTGGAGGTGCGAGACGGGGTGGAGCCACATTCTAAATTACTGGGTAAGAATTAAGTTATTTGTAATGCAACGGGAAACGTGGAACCAAAAGACAAAACGTATTATTTGTTTGAATTAAGATCAGGAAAATCATTACTACTCTTTGTACAATCAGTACTATTTAGCATTAGCATGATGCCACGCTCCGACGGGCACGACACACGGAAAAAGGAAGGACAGTCAGTAGTGGAACAATAAAGCTTCGATTGTTATTGTCTTGAGGCAAAACAAAACCTCGTTCTCACCTGTTTGGTAGGGGACAGGTCAGTTACATCTGTGGAGTGACCTGAAGAGGGCGATGTAGAGGTGATGCTGTAATCAACCTTCATCCGTGTGACCATTTCAATGTGTTTTTAATTCTCTCCTCTTCGCGGATGGGAACCGATGTCCTGGGATGTTAAAGGGGTGCTGACGGGGGAACAGCAGTTTCCGGACCTCTTCTCCTCGTCCTCTGAGATGACCGTGATGCTTTTTTCGGATCTTTCGGGGCACGGCAGAGGCTTTCGTGCCAACTTCACCGCCGGCTACGACCTCGGCCGACCCGGTGAGACCTCCCTCAGTGTATACACTAACCGGCCACTTCAATATGTTCACCTCCTTAACGCTACAAATCCAATCACCAGTTAAATGGACTTTGTAGTTCTACAGCTACAGATTGTAGTCCATCTATTTTTAACAATAAAGATCTTCACCCGATCTTCACATCAACTAGTCGTTGTGTACATTGTGTGTTTGTGGTGCAGACGTTTGTGCTGTGGGTCAGTATCGGTGCACATCAGGAGGTTGTGTACCGGAGTCCGGCGTGTGTGACGGACTGATTAACTGTCCTGATGGATCTGATGAAGCGTACTGCGGTGAGTCTTATTATACGTCAGTCAGCATCTAATTCTTTAGAAGACGTATAAGATAAATGGTCCAACTGAGGATGATGATGATGATGATTGACGTTCTCCCTTTGGTTCTCCAGTGCATTTTGCAGCAGATAATTCCAGCAGAGTTCCTCACTTAATGGTTCAGATACACAACAGCAGTTACACAGCATGTTCTACACAGTGGAACGCGCATCACTCCACGTTCTTCTGTCGATATTTTGGCTTCCGGTGAGAAATTATTAAAGAATCATCACATAACAACAGATAAGTGGTAACGTCACAAAAAACGACGCCAACGGCTGGCATGGAAAAGGACGTCTGGGTGGCAAAAACATCTAAAAGGCAAAATGTTCCAGGCCCAATAACGGAACTGCACTGGAATAAAAAACCAAAAAACAAAAAACAGGAATACCAGATAAGTGTGTGGCTCAAGTGTCGTTAATCATGGTCTGGACAAGATGGCACATTCGTGTACCCTCTAATCTGGGGCCGATTGGAACAAGGGTGGAGCTGGGCAACATAAGGCATCCATGGGAGGTTGGGCTGAGGTGAGGCATTCTTGGTCTTGCTAAAGGAAGGAATGGTTTTCTCGCATGAACTGAGCAGAGGCAAGTTATAGTGGGACCACTGGTGCAGGTGCACCAAAAGTGAGGCATTCACAACCAATAGATGGTGCTATAACAGAGAGGCGGAGTTTCTGATTTTGATAGGAAGTGCTTGTGTATAAATTCTCTTCGCTTTTTTTTTTTTTTTTAATCTGTAGGTCTGGAAATGCTTCCTTCAGTCCTGTGATGGAGGACGACGGTCCCTTTGTTGTTCTGGATGACGGCAGTTCAGTCCGTCTCAGACCCAGGTACCAAACGATTATTAATCTGTAAAGTGTAAAGTTTTACAGTCGTTTAATTAATGACATATATATGAATTATTTCTACACTTTTACAGTGAAACATGTCCGAGTAGAAAGTCTGTCTCTCTGAACTGCAACAACCAGCGTAAAACCCCGCCTTCCTTTCGCTGATTTATAATCCACATTTTAATTTAACATATTTTAGAATGCTCTTAATTTATAATCTGGATTATATTCAAACACAAATTTCTGTTCTTTGTTTACACTGTCAATCTGTAATCCGTATTAATTAAACAGAACAATCTGAATTAGATTCATTCACTTTCCAATATGAAATGTACATTTTGTAATATGGATTACATAAAATTCACTTCATTTCTGATTTAAAATGAAAATGCCTTTTTTTTATTTAATTCATTATTAATGAATAATCAGAATTACGTAATCCACTTATAACAGGCTTATATTTGTTTACATGTTTTTTTTAATCTGGATTAAGATTAAAAGTAGATTACTCCAATCCAGATTATAACATTTTTACATGTTATTTTTGTAATCTGGATTTAAATAATCTGCTTTTAAAATTTACCAGTTTATTTTATAATATTTATTGGATTAATCTATTTTCAGTTCACGCGTTTATTTTTTAATCCGGATTTGATTTATCTGCTTTTAAAGTTTATATGTTTATTTTTTAATTCTGATTAATTTACTTTTGTTAACTGGATTTGATTTTTGTCTGCTTTTAAAGTTACAATTTTTAGAGTTTACGTGTTAACTTCATCATTTAATTAATAGTCTATATGTTTATTTTATAATCTGAATTTGATTCATTCACTTATGAAGTTCACGTGTTTATTTCATAATCTGGATTAAATAAATCCACTAACCGGGTTTACATTATGATAATCTGGATTATGACTAAACAGAACTGTACGATGTTGCAGCTTGTGGAACGCGGATGGTCGGCGCCGGTCTGGCGACCGTAAGAGAACGTCAGGCGGTGGATGGAGAGAGTGGAATTGAGGAGGGGCGGATTGTGGGGGGGCAGGAGGCAGAGAGGGGCGCTTGGCCCTGGATGGCCTCTCTACACTGGAGAGGAAGTCATGTGTGCGGAGCAGCGCTGATCGACTCACAGTGGCTGGTTACCGCCGCACACTGCGTTTACGGGTAAGAAGCGCAGGTCTGCGGAGGTCTTTAAATCCAACGTCCGAGATTGTTTTGTTCCTGCAGGAAAAACGTCCACCTGGGGAACTGGAACGTGGTGTTGGGGCTTCACGCTCAGTACGAACTGGACACTTCGGAGAGACAGAGCCACCCAGTGGACGAAATAATCATCCACCCGAATTACAACAAACGAAACAAAGAGTCCGACATGGCGCTGCTCCACCTTCACACCAGGGTCAACTACACAGGTAGCATCCCGTAGCATTGAGCAGTACAGCGAAGTTCGGGGGAGGGGGGGGGTCTAATTATGTCTCGTGGGCCAGATGCGGCCCGTTAGACTTTTTTAATCCGGCTCGCTGAACTCCAAATTATATGATCAAAATATTCTATTATTAGACTTTACTTGCACCTGTTTTCCTGCTTTGCCTGCGTTTCCCCAATAGATGGCGTGCTACACGATGAGGTGTTACGTTCTACTTTACTCCTTCGCTTTGCCTGTTGAGCCCTTTTGTAAAAATCGGAACAAAGAAAAGAAAAGTGGACATTGGGTATCGCGTGTTTAATGGACAACTAAATTAAACTAACTTTTTTTTTTTACAGAAGTGTGACTAACGTCTGAATGTCTGATAGGATACGGAGCGTTTGCGTTTTTTAATAAAATACAAAATTAGTTGTCACTTTTCCACGAAGCAGCCAACTGGCCGGACCCCTCTGTCAACGTTTAGATCCCATTGTGGCCCGCTAGTCAAAAAGTTTGCCCTCTCCTGGCCAAGTATGCAGTAGTCGAATTTGGACCCAAACCCCGAAAACCCCATGCGCACGCCATATGTACACATCATAGAACCATAGGATCCTTATATACTCACTTTCTTACGTACTACATGCTGTAAATGTAGTGTCCTTGGCTCCGCCTTCCATTCACGCCCACTTTTTAAAATGTGTTATTTACTTTCTTTTCTTTGAGGTTACATTCAGCCCGTCTGTCTCCCTGGAGTTGATCGGGACGTCGCTGCGGGACAGGAGTGTGTGATCGCGGGGTGGGGGAGACTCTCTGAAGGCGGTCAGTACTTACGTTTGCTTAAGAGTGCCAACGTCGTCTTCTCGCACAAAGAGTTCTGTTTCCTGTTCTGCAGCTTTTAACGTACGATGTTAAAATTTGTTGGTTTTGTAGTACACATTTGGATTGTTTTTTGTTTTTTTAGCCACACGTATCCTTATTAAAGTCTGTCCACAAACTTCTGTTTCTAGTTTTATATTGAAATCAGTGACAGATGGACTTTGAAGTTCTAACAACAGATTCTAATCCATCCTGTCTGTGTGTGTGTGTGTGCGTGTGTGTGTGTGCGTGTGTGTGTGTGTGTGTGTGTGTGTGTGTGTGTGTGTGTGTGTGTGTGTGTGTGTGTGTGTGTATGTATGTGCATGTGTGTACGTGCGTGTTTTTGTGTGTGTTTTTGTGTGTGTGCATGCATGTGTGTGTGTGTGTGCATGTGCGCGTCTTACCTTCCTCACAGTCTCTATCATGTCGTCCAGCAGGTGCAACTCTCGCTCCAGTTTACTCTGATTCATGGCATGCACCATTTGCTGCAAAGATCAGAGCCATTATCTATCACACACACACACACAACCACCCACTCACACACACACAACCACCCACTCACACACACACACACAACCACCCACTCACACACACAACCACCCACTCACACACACACACACACACACAACCACACACAGTGAGTGAACTAGTATTAGAATAGAGACGTGTATACGTACGTGTCTCTTTGCTCGTTCCAGGAGTCGGGATCTGGATTCTTCAACCTCCATAAGATTAGCCTTTAACTTCTCTACCTGACCACACACACACACTCTGAGGTTACAGGTTTTCTATCTCACACACACACACTCTGAGGTTACATGTTTTCTATCTCTCACTCTCTCTCACACACACACACACACTCACTCTCTCTCTCACTGCTTCCACTACCTCTCTCAGAAGATGGATCTTGTCGTTCATTTCTTTTAGTCTGGTTGCTGATTGGTTGGTGGATATTAGCTCCGCCCTCAGAGCCTGCACCTCCACCTGAGACTGCTGCAGCGCACTTCGCAGATCCGCCCCCTCCCTACGCAGTTCCTACACACACACACACACACAACAAAAAACATGGGTCATATGGTTTTAAAAAAGTGTGTGTGTGTGTGTGTGTGTGTCACACTCACAATGCTCTCTGCTCTGTGTTTCTGCGCTGCTTCCATCTTCTCTTCCAGCTCACTGCACAACTTCCTCAAAGCCTTCTCATCCTGCACACACGCACACACACACGCACACAATATAACAATAATGTAAAGTATATAATGCTAGTTGTGTATATTGTGTGCACACACACACACACACCTGGTTCTTCTGCTGGAGCACCTGTGCATCCTTCTCCACCTGACACTTTAGCCGACCCACTTGCTGCTTAAGCTCCGCCCCCTCCGCCAGGTATCGGTTATTTTGAGCTTCCATCTCCACCTGCAGGTCACAACTGGAACAGCGACACACAGCTTATGTTAATACAGCGTAAGAAGGTAGTGTGTGTGTGTGTGTGTGAGAGAGAGAGATTCCTCACATGCTCTTGTGCAGTGTGTGTATCTGCGCGTCTTTGTGTTGTCTCAGCTGCTCGATGGACGACTGGAGCTGTGACACACTCTCACCCAGAGACGACAACAACTCCAACAAGGTGTTGCTGTGCTGCTTATCACCTGCGCGCGCACACACACACACACACATCTAACACGATTCGGCACATAACACGCCATGTGATGCGTAAGGGCATGTTATCTACCGTTAGTGCTTTGGAGGTCGGTTGGTGACGTGCGCTTCTTCACACAAGTAAAAGCGCTTCTCTGGCCACCCATGGTCTCAACCGGGTCCTCTTCCTCCGCACCGCTTTCTACATTGAAAAACATACACCCAAAAAAAAACAAGATTACAGCTAACTCCAACCCCCCTGTGTTCGTGATGTTTAAATGAACCAGTCGGCATCCTGGAGGGGCAGAGGCCCCATTTAAACATCACTATACCGATGATCGATGTGATTGACGTTTAACAAATAAAAGAAAACTTTAAACACCTTGAAATTTCACTTTGTTTCTGTTTTATAATTATAATCGATATTTTTAAATAATTACAGGCAATGTTCAACAAGCTCCGCCCCCAGGATGCCAACTGGCCAATAAAAACTCTTGAAAAATGACTGGAATATTTTCAGAAACAAAATCTACTATTACACCTGTAATGTACCTCGTTAATTTAATTTCAGTGCTTTGAAGTGTGTGTGTGTGTGTGTGTGTGTTCAGACCTGTGTCAGTAGGCGGCGCTGTAACGCTCGGCTGCTCCTCAGTCAGGGCGTTAATGACAGAGTTGAGGAAGGAGCTGCAGGGCTGAGTGACAGCTGGAGGATCAGGATTAGGAATAGTCTGGACCGTACCATCACTGCTCTGTGAAGGGGGATACTAAAAAAACAACAACAAAGGACAGTGAAGGCTTTAATCTCGGCACCAAGCTCCTGTTCTCCGGGGGTTGATTAGTTCCTCTGTTCCTCCGGTTATTCTCACCCTCACTTCCTGTTCCTTTCACACCATTCAATCACAATCAGATCTTTATTCTACTCTCATCATTCAGTTGTACAGTGGCGTGTGTGTGTAGTGTGTGTACCGTGTGTTGGTCATGCTGGGTGTGTGTGTTGTTGATGAGCGCGCACACACGCTGCAGCAGTAGAGAGGTGTCCAGTGTAGCCTGAGCGAGCTGTTCTCCCTGATCCAACAGCATGAGACGAGCTTTATCACGTGTACTGACCAGTTCCTGCTGCACACACTCTTTCTCCATGCTACACACACACACACACACACCATACACACACACTTTTACTAAGAACAATAGTTTTAAAGGACATCAAGTGATTCTCCAGTAAATTCAACATAAAACCACACTTTGTAGATATATAGACAGACAGGAGAAACAGAGACAGACAGACAGGTGAGACAAAGACAGACAGACAGACACAGGTGAGACAAACAGACAGAGACAGGTGAGACAGGTGAGACAGACGAGACAGACAGGTGAGACAAACAGACAGACGTGTGTGTGTGTGTGTGTGTTACCGCTGCTGTTGTAGCTCTATTCGAAGGTCCTCACACTCCAGGTTTCTCTCTCTCAATCCCTGAAAATGTGAACGAAGTAATTTCTCACTCTCGGCTAACTGCTCTCGGGTCAGCTCATTCTCCGCCTGGAGGAACTACACACACACACACACACACACACACACGGACACACACACACGGACACACACACAGGTTAAAAAGATGACAAGGTTTAACTACAGGGTTGATATCAAGATATTATTATAATATACTGTATAGTTACACACACAGACACACACACGAATACACAGACACACACACGAATACACGGACACACACACGAATACACGGACACACACACGAATACACGGACACACACCTCACTCATCTCCTTGGCACTACACAGTTCACTCTGCAGCTGTGTGAGTTTGCACAGCTGCAGTTGCTGGGCACCGGTTTGAGCTGCCAGTTCAGAGATGATGCTCTCTCTCTGTTCAATCATCTGCTCCAGCTCCTCCACCCTCCGCTCACACACACCCAGAGACACCTGGAGACTGCAGGAGGAAGTGTGTATGACATCATCACCATCATCAACAGGTCAGTGTGTTCACACGGTAAAATGTGGTGTGAGGGCGGACTCTCTCAGATAGAAAACCACAGATCCAGAAATCACACACACACACACACCTGCTCTCTCCAGATCCACCAATCACACACACACACACCTGCTCTCTCCAGACGCACCAATCAAACGTCTCGCAGAGAACCCGGGCTAATTAGTGGAGAAGGAGGAGCTAAGTGAAGCAGCATCACTTTCTGTATCAGTCTCAGAGAGACAGACAGATAAATAGACAGATGGACAGAGAGACAGACAGATAAATAGACAGATGGACAGAGAGAGAGACAGATAAATAGACAGATGGACAGAGAGACAGACAGATAAATAGACAGATGGACAGAGAGAGAGACAGACAGATAAATGGACAGAGAGACAGACAGATAAATAGACAGATGGACAGAGAGAGAGAGA
>JAOUQT010319707.1:0-14261 GCA_025769995.1 Xyliphius kryptos | reverse complement strand
CCCACCCCCCGCTCAGCTTTCACACCATTGAACCGAGACGACCTTAATGGCTCAGGCTGCCATTCGCCATCACGGCTGCTGTTTCCTCTTGCTCTTTATATTTATCAAAAGAGAAGAAAGCAGATTAAATCAGTTCTGTTTTTCTACACCGTGAGTTTGAGTTCTACTCACCAGCCGCTTTATTATGGTCATAAAGTGAGTGTTGCCTTACTTCTTAAAATTCCACCTCAGACGTATTCCAGTCCCGGTTTAAAAGCAGCTAACCTGGATGTGATGCTTTTAAAATTTTTATTCATAGATATTTACTGATTGACCAAAAGGGGAGCTATTAAAACTGTCATCTATAGAATAACAGATCGATCTATTATAAACATCGATTCACCTCATAGTTGTCTTTTAGGGGCAGAAGTTTTTGTTTTGTGGAGAAATCATTAAATACCATCAGCTGCGCTGTCCTCGCTTCAGTTGCTTTTTGTGAGAATTTTTTTTTGGTCTCGTGAAAAAAGACTGCTGATAGCACAATGGCATCGGCTTGATGTGAAAAATCTGCCCGCGTGCAAACCTAGCTAATCAAGCGGTCAGATGCACATTTGCGAGTGCGTAAAAACATGGGGTGGCGGCAAAGTTTTGCGAGATTTCAAAATGCCTCCTTAGACGTTCGTACCCGGCTCTATTTATTTACATTTGGTCATTTAGCAGACGCTTTTATCTAAAGCGTCTTACAAGAATCCCATTTAATTTTTGGGGCCAGAACACAGGGTTACAGACATAATCGCTGGAGCAATGAGGGTTAGGGCCTTGATCAAGGACCCACGTTTGTAACGTCAGTGGACCTGGGATTTGAACCCACAACTCGTAGATTGCTAGCCCAACATCCTAACCACTGAGCTACCACACCCATCATATTCATCTGCTTGCTTGTGCGCACGCACACTCACAACGCTTCTATGCGTGCCAGATGCACACGCAAAACCGGTTTTGCACGCGTGCAGATCTTTGTCGTGGATTTGACGCTATAGGAGCTATGTTTTTGACTCCTGTTCTAGCCAAATAGCCATGCAACGCTACGGAGGACAACCTCATAATGGCGTAAAAGTTGAGAGACAGTTGTTTTTGAATGAGTAATGGCATTTGGAGTTTATATTAAAAATGAACGTATTATTATAAAATGAGGTTTGGGGTGATTTAAAAATCTATAATTAAAACGTGAAATGAATACTGTGCGAGTTGGGACTACGACATCCATGAACATGCTTTCTAATGGGAATTTATTAGTATTTTTTCCAAGGGCACAATAAAGAATGACTCGGCCAAGTTTCAGCCTTGTAGGTACTTGGGAAGCTGGAGTTTTGTGAGAAGTCATCCAGTGAGGGCTTTTTATAGAGGTGCCTTTTATAGATATTGATTTTTACTGATTAACCACGAGGGGGAGCTCCTGAAACCGTCATGTTCTTCATCGCTGTAAAGCAATCAGTACACACTTATGACCACAGTTTTTATTTAAAAAAAAAAAACATCCATTTTATATATATTTTTCCATTTATCTGTCTCATTTCTCTCTCTCTCTCTCTTTCTCTCTCTTTGTTTGCTTCTTTTTGGTTCTTATCAGTTTTCAGTCTTAATGTTCCAATAAGGATTCAAGGATTCAAGGAGGCTTTATTGTCATTTCCATCACAAAAAGCATGTCACAGAAACGAAATTATGGCCCACGGACCCAGATTAACCCTATAAACTTTTTTAAACCTATATAAAAAAAACCCCAATATACTCTGCAACTCTGAAAAAAAATACAATAAGATTGGTTTGATTTATATCCGTGTTTGGATGCGAGCAGAACATCGCGCTTCAGATGAGTGTTCAGGACACGTCTCCGATGGGTCTGGGACTGCTGCCTGGATCCGGCCAGGTGCCTTTGCACTCGCTCTGAGCTCAGTTTACAGCAGATCACGTCCTTCTGCTCGTTTCCCAAAGCTAGCATTTTTTAAATGGGTCCTCTGTGCCGGATTAGGACCCCCCCCAATCCCCCCCTCATTTTGCCCCCATAGCCGGCCGCTCCGCACCCGGGAACAGGAACCCAAGGATAGGCGTTGGATCCCCAATCAAAGAATGACTTTAGGTCTGAGGAATCTCTGTTGCCTTTAGGATAAGCATCTTCTACCCATGCTCGAAATTAAGACCTCAGAGGTGAGAGATGGCTTGGGCGCCCGTGAGGGAGAGATGGGGGAATTAACATGAGATTAGGAACCATAATATACTTCTAATAATTTTTTTATAATCCATAGGATTTCTGTGCTTTTCGTTGTATTCGTTGGTTAAATCTTAAGAAGGATGAACCTTATTACAGCAGGAACATAATCCTGTTACTGAGCCTGCACTCGGGTTCCATTACAGATCACATTCCGCGCCACGGAACTACAGGAACCCAGTGAAGAGCTAAGATTTATTCTACTGTCCTATATTAGATGATAGAATCCTGAACGGGCTCAGGGGATGGTGTCTCCACCCCTTTCTCCACCCCAACATGCACTTTATTATAGACAGTGCATGCTGGGTCACATAATGGAGAACATGATCTATTTGAAAATCCTTTAGAGCGATGATGTTGTTGGATAAAACGTTGGAACGTTCAGGTTAGTCACCCTTTGATCTTGACATTCAGTAACACTTTAAGAAAAGCCATTCATCTTCTCGTCCTGTCTGCTGCTCCAGGTTGTTATCGTGGCCCTCTAATTGCTCGCTTTTTCATTCGACTGGGGGACTACCTGCACCTTCTGACCCCTCCTTCAGGTTAGGGCGCGGCAGCGGAGATGACCCACGACCTCGGGCTGGGGTATGTTGTTCTCAATCCTGGAGGACGGCGAGTGAGTGAAGCATGTGGGATGATGCTGTGC
Organism: Xyliphius kryptos; assembly: GCA_025769995.1. Classification (NCBI taxonomy): domain Eukaryota; kingdom Metazoa; phylum Chordata; class Actinopteri; order Siluriformes; family Aspredinidae; genus Xyliphius; species Xyliphius kryptos. The sequence goes on along the minus strand of JAOUQT010319707.1, from coordinate 11,370 downwards.
CGTATGGATTTTGTGGAGCTGTCTGCTGTACTGGTTTGACACAGACAGGATTTCTTCCGTTCCAATGTATCCCAAAGCCAGATAATAAACCGAGTTCTATTACCGGCTTGCATTTTAAAGATTTTGCATTTGACCAATGCTTCTTTGTATTTGCGTTTTGATTTTGTGTGGCAAGTCCGTGTAATACTCCAAACCCCACCTCAGTACGGTCTCTGACAGTCGGATAGACAGTTCTCGTTGGGCGGGTCCTGGCGCCGCGTTCTGCAGCAGGGATCCACTTAGCCGCCGATGTCTGTAAACGCTGATCCGTCCACATTCAGCCTCGTTGACTTTCCGTTTTTTAGTTGGTGATCTGCAGCAGCGCCCTTTTCATTTGCGGCCACGTTAGATCTCAGCCCACTCAGCCATCATTGAAGTGTCATCCGTTTGCAGCGTTCCACTGTGTTCCGTTTTCAGCGCTGTGAGGTCCCCTGCGCCTCCCGTTGATGAAGTCAATTAACCGAAATGACCCCCGCGGCTCGACCCAGGCGGCCCGTCTCCTTCAGCAGTTTCTGATTTTAACTCGAGCCACTTCTCGTGCTCCAGCGGTTGTCTGTACTTACAGCAGAGAATTTTATATTCAGCCAGGTTTAAAGTACCACAGCGCCAAGCACACCTAGTGGAACCGGGATAGGACGCAAAATGGAAACTGGCTTTAAAATAGTGGATCAGTCACATGCTGTACTGAGGCTCTAATCACGTATTAGACTCATCTTCTGCACTAATCCTGAGCTTAATCCCAAATGAGAGCCCTAAGCAAATCAGTTGAGCTGTGGTTAAGACATCGCAAGTTGAACAGGTGAGCCGCCTCATTTCTCTATCCACTCAGGTGGATGGTTTAATGAGCATGACTCATACACTGAAACAATGAGCTTCCGAATTGATGGCCGGACATCTTTTCCTCTAGCTCCTCTCATTTACTCTCGTGATTTTGGGCTCTCGCCCAGCCCACGCACACACACCTCAGCGTGAAGCTCTGGCAGGCTTGTGCCAGAAATGAGGGTGCAGATCGATTCTTTCAGTTCGTTTCATGTTGAATCATGAATTTGAATTTGTGATGTGTTGGTTTAATAAATGCTGCAATGGAGCTGAACTGTTTTACTTCTGTAACATTACTTGTACTTTGTAAACATCATTAACTAGAACTGTATATATACACACTGTGGATCTCGGAGCTGAATCGGTACAAGTGATTTCAACATCCAGCTCAGTGGGGTTTTCCTGGGCTTGTCCCTGTTTCTGGTCTGGGGCTCGTCCCGGTCTGGTCAAAGGCTGGTCCTTGGCCCGGGCTCATCCTGGGCTGGTTGTGTTCTGGTCCTGGGCTCGTTCCGGTCCTGGGTTTAATGTAAAGCGATCCTCATTGATCAAACCTATTTAAAATTAATAGTAATTAAACACTTTATTAATACTATACAGCAGGTTATATAACACTGATGATGTACATTTCTTTAAGCAGGCAATACTTCAGAGAATTAGACAAAAAAGCTGCTAATTAACGTTTCCACATCTCTTAATTATGTTCAGTCCCTCTCTCCTGGTTTCTCTCTCACTTTGTGGATGAGACTCAGCTGGTTCCCAATAAAACCATAAATAAACCAAACAGAAATATTCAGAAATGTCTTCGTAGCATCCAGTAAAGTTATTAAATGACTGCAGGTGCTGATTGGCCTGATGCGTCGTGGCAAACCTGTTTGCTCACGTACCACCAGATGCCCACGGCATTAAGCTCGTTTGCATAATTACAGGCTTGACTACTGGAACCGCTCAGAGTCTCATTTGCTGATCATTGCCGTGGTGCTGGTGTGCATCACCGTGTGAATAATGGAATAGAGACGCTTGGATGACTAGCCACATATTTCAAGGTGACCATGGGGTGAGGGATCTACCACCTTCCAAAGATCAATGCCCTCCCACTCAAAAAGCTTGCCAATTAACTTGGTCAGCTAAGTGTAGCGTTACCAAACTCACCTTAAGATCCTCACAGAGCAGGTAGTTGGCTGCAGTGGTATTATGTTACCGTGGTGGTGCACAGATTGGCAAAAGGAGTTGATTATACGCCTTAGTGTTGCTGGAACCCTAATAACTGCTCTGTCCATGGTCCTGACCATTATTAAACCGAGTAAAGGGGCCTAGCAGAGTATGTAGAAAAACAAATGGACTACAGAATGAAACTGTGCAACTACAAATCCCATCTAAATGATCGGTGGAGCTAAAAACATGTAGTATAAATGTAGAAACAAAGAAATAAAGTGTTCGGTGAGAGTACACGAACACCTAACATTAAAAAAAATACAACCTAATATTTAATTTATCCACTTTAAAGTCCCGAGTTACACGTGTGCTAGGCAGCAGACTTGGCTAATGGAAGCTGATTACTCACTGATTAGCGGAGTCCTGCTAATAAAGGTGTCCATCACTGTCGTGTGGACGTTTCCGGTACGCCGCCGCTGCTAATAATAGCTCTGTTTGTCTCTGTGCAGAGTGAAAGCGTTTGGCTCGTATGTTATAATGGCTTCTCGTTCTATTACGAAAAGCTGAATTAGGCAAGAGGTTCATCAACAGCTCTGAAGATTCCGTTCTTACTGCTGCGCCGTCTGCTGTTTTTTTTTCGTCGGTTTAATTTCTCTGGATTTCAGATATGTCTAAATCTGTTTCTGAAGCGAGTCAATGATGTGCGGCCTCTGAATCGACTCGAAATTGTGATTTATGTATGGAATTGGGTTCAAACAACTTCAGGTGTTAAAGAAAATTGCACTGCATTTGTTTGTCAATTAATAACATCAGACGTGGTCGTATTTGTAAGATTAAGAACTGTACCTTAATACTTTTGCCATGTAGTATAACTGAGGAGTGGGATAGGCCCCAATGACTATGGAGCAAACACATACAAACATGGACTAATGTGAATTGTGTATGCACAAAGAACTTATTATTATTGTGTTTGTACATCAGTACTGTTACAAATGGGTTGCCCCTCCCATCCCCAACAGTTCCAGTGTTGGTTTTCATTGGTTCCTTTATCTGTCATTTAAATTCCACCTCGCGATGAGGTTGCGCTCCCCCTTTCACCCTCTTACCGTATCCCACACACCTCTGTTGTATACCTCCCCCTCCTTCTGCCTTTTCTCTTGCTGTGGTAAAAGCACATGTAAGGGTTGGGGGGGGTGTGGAAGACGCCTGAGCCTGGCTCTGATTGGCCGACAGCTCCAGATGGGGGGTTGGCTGAGCGGATCCTGCCTATTCTACGCTTTCCTGTCCCTGCTCGTGTACATCGTATTGTTGGAAGAAAATCAGGAGCTTTTGTAATGACGCGTTAAAACGCCAGGGTATGGCGGAAGGGAGCAGGGAGTGGGGCGCATGAGCCGGTGGTTAGCAGGCGAACACAGATCCGCTTCGCCTCTGTTCGTTTCCAAGACGATGCCGTGAGCGTGCCATGTTCAGCGTCACAGAGAGGGAGAGCGAGCGAGCGAGAGAGCGAGCGAAGCAGTCAGGTTCTTGTTTGCGTGTGGCCGCGCGTTCGTGTGGATTCATACGGTGGATGTTGGACTGCCGCCGGTCCAGCGCCGCCGCTCTGTGACTCTGGCTTCCTGCTTCTGCTGTGCATCCTTTATCCTGCCTGTTTCTGACACCATGATTTTTTGCAACCATTTAGGTGAATACAAGAAGGACGAACTGCTGGAGGCGGCGAGGTGAGTCCATCAGCCCTGTCGTCTTCCTCTGACTGTATCCCTGTCTGTCTGTCACTCTGTCTGTCTCAGTCTCCCACACATCTCTCTGCACGCCTGTCTCAGTTATTATTGCATGCCTCGGGATGTAGCCAGATAAATGCACTCAGTGATTGAAATCCTCACTGTTTGTTTGACCGTCGTGGCCTTTTGGAAAATACACACTAGCTCCATCTGTGCAGCAGGTTTTCTGACAAACACGCCACCTTTACAGACCCATCACAGCGGAAAAGTGCGACAGGAATTAAAGATCTGATGCGTTTGTTGATGCTCTGACACCTGATGATCTGTGATTGCCCTGTGAGTGGTGCCATCAGCATCCCAGCTCTAATGTGATCAGTCTGTACGGAAGTTGTTACAGTATTTTTCTAGAGGTAGTAGGTTTTATTATGGTGGTACCAGTGGATCAGACGCAGAATCGCAGTCATCCTGCGATTCTACATCCACAAGGTGGAGCACTAATGTGGCTGTGTCTAAAACAGAGTACAGTAAGTGGATACAGAGTTTAACCTCCAGCATGCACTAACACACTGCACCACCATGTCAGTTTGACCTACAGTACTGAGAATCATCCACCACCCAAATAAAACCTGCTCTTTCCATGATCCTGATTATTTCTATCTATCCATTTATCTATTTATCCATTTATCTATCTACCTCTTCAGCTCCCCCTACAGGTTTTCTATTGTGTTGAGGTTTGAAGACAGAGATGGCCATTAGATGAGCTTAATTTTGTGCCTTGTGAAGTTTTTTTTTTGTTAATGTGGCCACATGTTTAGGGTTATTATCTTGCTGAACTTTTGGGCCGAGGCCATCGGATTCTGATTCCAAATGTCCTGATATTTCAAAGCGTTCATGATCTCATGTATCCTTACAAAGTTCCCAGGTGCTTTGGAGGAGAATCAGGCTCCCAGCACCACCAATCCTCCCCATACCTAACTGTGTGAATGAGGGTTTTTTTTGTGTACTCATCCTTAGTGTTACGTCAGACCCACTTAAAGTGCTTGTTACCCAAAATCTCCGTTTTTGTTTCATCTTATAAAGTACATGGTCCCAGTTAAAATTCCAATAGTGCTTGGCAAACTCCACCCGTTTACGCTTATGAGTATAACTCAGAAAAGGCTTGCCTCCCAAATGGCTGGTTGGCATGGCCTGATAGTTGTTTGGGAGACCTTTTAATCCAAAGATGCCTCATTTGCTTCAATTCTCTTACAGTGAGCTTTGTAGAAGTTTTTACTTCTTACCATCCTTCTCACTGTGCGTGGTGGCGAGCTACTCCTGCACCCTCTTCCAGGCTGTTTGGAACTTTGTGATGATTGCTCTTACTGTAGATAAGGGCATCTGCAGGGGGGGGGCTAGTGTCTTTTATCAAGGTCCACACACATCTGCCTTACCAAAACACTGTGTTCTCTGGACTTTGCTGTGTTTAAGAGCGAGGAAGTGAGATTGGCCTCTGTGTATTGCCATCTTTGTACCCCAGGGACTAGTGATAAATTTTTTTTGTGATGAATGACTAATTAAAGCATCCTAATTACAGTAGAAATGACATCAATGCTTCAAATACATTTATTGCCAAGAAATTGTGAAGGGTTGTCAATAATTGTGGAACATTTTGTGGTAAATAATTGTTCGTCAGATTAAAAAAAAAAAAAAAATGCATCTGTAGTTAAAAAAAATATTTATTTAAAGGCTTTTAAAACAGTTTAACTAGGGGTGCCAATAATTATAGAGGGTGATGTAGGAATACCCGTATCAACTAAGAGCATTCCAATCTTTAGGGAAGGCTTTCTATCAGACTTCTGTGTTTTGTCTATTCATCTGTTAAAGCAAGTCAGGCATCAATGTTGGACTTTAAAGTGTCTGCTTCAGTTTATTTGGATGTTGTTGCAATCGGGGCTTTGTTTTGGTCACTAAAGTTCTCTCACTCAGTCATGCTGGAATGGCCTTCACCGAACTGTTTACACAAAGTCGGAGGACATACAGTGGGGCCAAAAGTAAAGTATTGAGCCACTGATTATGCATGTGCTTTTAATTAGATCAGGTGTCTGAGCTTTCTTTCTTTCTTTCTTTATTTATTTAAATATATATATATACGCACACACTATGGTTTGAAAAACTGTTTGCTGCAGGTTTGTCACACTTAAGTGTTTCGGAACATCAAACCGAAACTAATTGAAATAGTAGTTTAAAGGCAACACAATTAAACACAAATGCAATTTGTTAATGAAGCTGTTTATTATTAAGGAACTAAAAAATAAACCTACGTGGATCTGTGTGAAAAAGTTACATTAGAGAGTTTTTGAGCATGAACAGCCTTTATAAGGTCGTACTACAGCATTTCAATAGGATTCAGGTCAGGACTTTGGCTAGGCCACTCAAGTCTTCATTTTATTTTTCTTCACCCATTCACAGATGGACTTGCTGATTTGTTTTTGATCACTATCCTGCTTCAGAAACCGAATTCGTTTTAGCTTGAGGCCACGCACAGATGGTCGGACATTCTCCTTCAGGATCTTTTGGTAGACAGCAAAATTCATAGTTCCATTTATCACGGCAAGTCTTCCAGATTCTGACGCAGCAAAACAGCCCCAGACCATCACACTACCACCACCATATTTTACTGGTATAATGTTATTTTTCTGAAGTGCAGTGTTTCTTTTACCTTTTCTTTTTTTCCAATTCATCATGCCCAGGTGTTATAGGGAGGTCATACAGGCACGTGGAGGCCACACAAACAATCGAGCCTCATTTTAACTTGTCTTGAGGAATTTCCGATGAAGTTGGCTCAACCTGTCATTTGATTTTCCACTTTGATTTTGAGTATGATTCCAAATCCAGGCCTCCATAGGGTAAGTATTTTGATTTAGGCCAGTGAGTCCATCCTGCAGGATTGTAACGCTATCCGTCCAACAGAAGTCCAGGTTCCATCCCGTAATCGTAGCCGAGGTGCTCCGGCAGGGCCATGGACAGAAAGCTTCCGACACCTCAACAATATACAATAACGCAATAAAAGCAGTTTGAGCTATTAAAGCACAGTAATTATGTACTAAACGGCATTTGATTGACACACAGAGCAGCACTCCTACAAGTTTTCGCACCTCCCCCCCCCCTCCCCCCGAGTGTTTCAACCTTTTCAACCCACATTTCAGGCTTCAAACATAAAGATGATTTTTTTGTGTAAAGAATCAAGTGGAACACATTCATGAAGTGGAATGAAATTCATTGGATATTTTTAACAGTTTTTTTTTTTAGAAATAAGACACTGAGAAGTGGGGAGTGCAATTTTATTCGGCCCCTTTACCTTCAGTGAAGCAAACTCACTCCAGAAGTTCAATGAAGATCTCTGAATGATCCAATGTTGACCTAAATGACCGATGAATAGAATCCACCTGTGTGATCAATTCTCCATATAAATGCACCTGCTCTATGATAGACTCTGATAAAGTTCGGTTTAAAGTGCAGGGAAGAGGCCCATGATCACTATAGATATACTGAGACACACCAAACATGTGGAAGAAGGTGCTTTGGTCAGATGAAACCAAAATAGAACTTTTTGGCCAAAATGCAAAACGTTATGTTTGGTGTTAAAGAACACACCATTCCCACCTTCAAATATGGTGGTGGCAGCATTATGGTCTGGGCCTGTTCTACTTCAGCAGGGACAGGGAAGATGGATGGTGCCAAATACAGGACCATTCTGGGAGAAAACCTTTTGGAGTCTGTAGAAGACCTGAGACTGGGACGGAAAATTATCTTCCAACAAGACAATGATCCAAAACATAAAACAAAATCTACAATAGAATGTTCACAAATAAACATATCCAGGTGTTAGAATGGCCAAGTCAAAGTCCAGACTAACTGAATCTAATCATGAATCTGGAAAGAGCTGAAAACTACTGTTTACATGCGCTCTTCATCCAACCTCACTGAGCTCGAGCTGTTTTGCAAGGAAGAATGGACAAAAATTTCAGTGTAACAATGTGCAAAACTGATAGAGACTTACCCCCAGTGGCATGCAGCTATAATCACAGCAACAGGTGCTACAAAGTATTAACGCAACGGGACCGAATAATATTGCACGCCCCACTTTTAAATTTTTTATTACTAAAAAAGTTACAAATATCCAATAAATTTCATTCCCCTCCGCAATTGTGTCCTATTTGTTGTTAATTCTTCACAAAAATGACAATTTCATATCTTTGTTTGAAGCCTGAAATGTGGAAAAAAGTTGAAAAGATCAAGAGGGCTGAATACTTTTGCAAGGCATTATATTTGACGATTCCCTTTAAGTCTTCAGCTTGTATGCACACACTGCAGCTGCCGTTTTAGTGCATTCCTCCATGCAGATCTCCACTGGAGCACTGATGTTTTGGTGCTGTCGCTGAGCAACACTCACTTTCAACTCCCTCCACAATTTTTATGGAGTTGAGGTCCTGGAACTGACACAGGAGCTTTAAATGGTCTGTGTCTAAAGACCTGCATCAATATGGTCTGTCATAGAGTCTAATAACGATCAAAATAAAATATAAATAAAATAAGAACTCAACCACTGTTAATTAGAACCAGTACCTCCCGGGGGGGCGCTTTAATTAGGGTTCGTGTGGCGAACTTAACTACAGACATTTACATTTACTTCATCACTGATCTTAGACCGAGACTCAACTTCATTACCGTTTCCAAACAGCAAACGTTGGCCCCGTGCTCACATTGTGCCTTGAGTAGAGCCGCTGGGTGTTTCAAACCTGACGTACAAACGCACTGCTGGCGTGGTCCCAGAAGTGGACATCTGGACTTAAGGGTGTCGATCTCCTGAAGATGGGATCCATGCAGGAGTGGATGAGAGAGACAACTGAAGCCCCCTTCGTCTCGTCGAGCCTCTCCCGGCCGCTAATCCTGTTCTGCAGAGACGGCGCGCGCATCTCAATGAAGGATCTGCCGTTTTCACTAAAGCCGGTTATCTGTACTTTCCCATCAGAGCAATCTGGGAGGAATAAATTTGCCGGGTTTCATCAAGTATGCAGGAGATCGCACGGTGGAGGAGGAGGAGGAGGGACGGCAGTCGCGCAGAATTGGAATCTTGATGTGCTTTAAAACAATAAAACGGAAGAAGCTTTCCCGCTGATAATCAGACTGATGGGAATTAAATGTGCTGCTGCGCCTGCTGGACCGTTACACTTTACGAGCGTCTGCGTCCGATGGAGCTCTGAGGTCATGACTGTCGCATCCAGCTTTGTGGCAACAATGTGGGAAAGGCCTTGTTCTTTCACAGTGCACAATGCAAGGCCCTTAAAGGCTAAGCGCCAGTTAATGTAGCGCCCTAAGGACTTTACAATAAATTTAGCTTCTAAAATGTAAACGTGAGTTTAACGTTTAAATAAAAAACAATATTTTGCCTTAAGTACATTGACAGAAAAGCCCGAGGTCACCCAGGAAGTTAACGTCTTCAGTCAGTGGTGGAATACCGTGAATAACGGCGCTATGAAACGGCGGGGAGTCAGACTGTTAATGTTTCAGCGCTGTATTGTCAAATTCAGAAGATATTTTTCAAATAGATGAAGCGGATGAATCTGCAATGACCGTAGGGACGCTGTATTTAGTAACAACATTCAGCTGTTAAGATTTGAGTCAAAGGCAGAAGAGACCACCAGAGGGCAGCAAAGCTCAACCTGAGCCAGACCTCAGAGCTGGGAATTCTGACTGATAGGAGGCAGGCTCGTAAATACCTCTTGTTAACTTTTTTACATGTCCATATTGTTGGAAAAGCATGCGGTTACGGCGGCACAGCGGCCTTTATGTGTGCAACCTTTACATGCCGTGGAAAGAGAGAACGTCATGGGACTGGAGCTGGACTTTTGGCGAGTTTCATCAGGTGAAGGGTGGCAGTTTGAGCATTAATACTGTAGTTGTTAGTCATCTGGCATGAAGTGAGCATTACAAATAACTCCGTGAGTGGATACTTCTTTTAAAGTTGTTATATTTTTTTTGATCATTTGTGATCTTTGGATATTTTTGCACGGGGTGCCACTGCACACTGAATTTCTGCAGCCCAAAACAATCTTCTTGGCTTGTTCTCCATCTACATTATGTATGACATATATATATATATATATATAACTCTTTAGCGTGGCTAAATTAAACTCTAAATTCCTTAAATTGGAGGGAAAGAATTCTAACCCTCGATAATCACAAGTTAGGACCTTATGCTGCTTTTATGTATTTTTTTTATCAGCTGCTGATTAGAGATTGGCGAGGTTGATCTGGAAGAGTTTATATTACCCACACAGAACCTCCATCTTGGCCCCATCCAACATGTTTGGGATGAATTGGAACATGGATCCAAACAGATCTCTCTTCGGGTCCTCAAATGCTCCTTGAGATGCAGTGTTCAATCTTCCGTTGAACGTGTATGAATCCATGGCTTCTATATTACTACTTTATTTTTTAATTGCCTAGTTCTGTTAGAGCTGGGAAGTAAATGGGCCATTGCACTGAGGCTGCACACGGCTCATCATGCTGTGTGAAGCATCTCGTGGCTCTAACCAGCTCTCTATGGCTTTATGTTTGCTCGCCCCACTGAGATACACATGGTACGGTTCTGTGAGTCTCCTCCGTTTTCTCTGCCTTTCATTTCTCTCTCATGTCGCCTTTCCTCTCACCGTCCTCCGCCGATGTGTCACATGCGACGTGTTTGTGGTTTCTCTGTCACTTCCTGCGCTCTTTATAAACTGCTGCTCTGTTGCAGGAGCGGAAATGAAGAGAAGCTCATGGCCCTGCTCACCCCGCTGAACGTCAACTGCCATGCCAGCGATGGGCGAAAGGTAAGCACGCACACCCCTTTAACCAGCTTACACACACATACACACCAGTGCTTTATAAATCAACGTATCGGTACACGTCAGTGTGTGTCCACGTGTCCTTCATTACTACACACTTTAACATAAAATATAAACAGCTAGAGGTAGCTTATATTTCCGAGTTCAGGGAATCTTGCCGAAGCCGCGGTGTGACTCGCGGGAGTGTTAATTGGCGCCTCTGGAATTAATTGAATTCCAATGGCTTTTAAATGTTTGTCTTCCCTGATTAAACATAAATCAATGCCGTATTGATGGTCTGTTTTAATCAGCTAACATTATATGGGGTTTAATCCCTGCGCCGTGTGTATTTCACTTTAGAAGTAGCCTAACCGTCGGTCACAGGAACTACATTTAAATCATTTTATAATCTCTGCATCGTTTAAAATCATGCAGGACTGAATAAAACCTAAGGAAGTCAACATTAGCAGGCTCTCCTGTTTTAAAATTCTGAGCTTTAATCTGAAAAACCTTTGGACTCCACATGGGGAGAAAATGCAAAGTGTTTTAGACAGCAGGTGCATTGCAATTCACTCTGGAATGTAGGCTGGTGGAGTTTATCCATGTAAAGATCTCCAACATGTAGTTTATTGATCTTCCATTAGCAGCCCAGTCTCAGTTTAACTGAGGATGATGGGGAGAATATGAAAACTCACAGAAAAGACCCTGGCTTTTCTACATTTACATTTAGTCATTTAGCAGACGCATTTATCCAAAGCGACTTACAAATGAGAGAACAACACAAGTCAGTATTA
>JAOUQT010319696.1:0-14261 GCA_025769995.1 Xyliphius kryptos | reverse complement strand
TTTATATATTCTTACTTTTAACTTTTATTTTTATCTTTCTTAATTCTCTTATCTTAAACTACAAGAATGATAATAATAATGCGGCACCACAATGGTTTAGTGGTTAGCTTGTTCGCCTTTCAACACTAGGGATTCCCGGTATGAATTTCAGTCTGTATGGATTTTCCATGTTCTTTCATGTCTGTTTGGGTTTCCACCCACAGTGCAAAAACATGGATGCAAGGTAAATCCACTGCTGTAAAATGCCCCATATAGTCTGTTAATAATTATAATAATAATAATCATTATTGTCTTCTCATCTCATTATCAGCTTAATCTTTTACTTGAGTCGGGGTGGGGGGACTGGGAACACACTCACTCACACAGGCACACAGAATAGGGGCAATTTAGAGCAGCCAATTCACCTTGAATTAATGCTGTTGGACTATAGGAGGAAACCAAAGAACCCAGAGAAAGCCAACATGGAATCAGGAAGAACATACAAACTACACAGAAATAACCTGTTTGTCTTTAGTGCACAGAAGCTGAACTTGAAAACTGAAAGAACATCAACCACTGAGCCAACATACAGCTAATGTTTGATTTCTAAAAATGATGGTAATTAATTAATTTATATGAACTGATGTTTTTTTTTTTTGTCTTAGTGTAATGTAATGTTACAGTATGGTTTTGGATGCTGGTTTGATATCTAATCTTGACATCTTCACAATACCAGTTAAATGTGGAACCTTCTAGAACAGTTACTGTAACCCTTTTAATGTGCCAGTCATTTTTTTCATGCTTTTTAATGCTGGTCATAAAAAAAACAGTGGACATATTTTTGAAGGTTTGGTTATTTAAATAAAAGTTCAATTAATCTCATGAAGCATTTTGCTGCTTTTATGCATTTTAAGTGTTGTAATACCTTTGGAAATTGGATATTTTTGTCTGATTAATCATTTAAATCAGCAGTCTGTTACATTGCTTCCTATATCATGAAGTTTGTAAGTATAGGACTGTTGTCTAAGGCCTTGTGGTAATTATTAGGCTCTCAATCAGGCCACCCATTTACCCTACCCCTTCCCTTGGTACCGTCCACACTAGAACGTTTTAAAAGGTGCCATCATCTTTACCAAGTTGTGTTAGTTTACATTGGCAATATTGTTCTCGCCTGACCTGGTCACCCATCGTCGTCAACTTTGGTCGTGCAGTGTCTCCCACAGCACCATATGTTTGTGCAGCCAGGGAAATTCAAGTTTCATCAAGAACAAATCCCTTTCTTGGGCTTCGTTCTGTCGGCTGACGGTGTGCAAATGGATCCGTGTAAGATCAATGCCATGCAGAACTGGCCAGTACCTTCTATGGCTATAGAGTTGAATAGTTTTTAAGGTTTCAGAATTTTTACAGACGATTTATTCATTCATTCAGTCCTATTGCTCTGCCCCTCACCAGTCTGCTTAAAAGGAAACCCCACAATTTATTATCGAATTCGTGGGCTGATCAAATCTTAAGTCGAAGTTCATCTTTGCCCCGGTCTTGGGGCTTCCTGATCCAGAAAGTCAGTTTGTGGTGGAAGTGAACTCTTCTTCCAGTGGGGTGGGTACAGTCCTGTCACAGAGAGGGGGCAGTTCGAAGCGCCTTCACCCTGTGGCTTAGCCCCACCTGGTTCCTACTCTCCCGTGGACCCATGTGGCCAATGATTTTGTTTCAAACCTACCCAGGTCTGAGGGGTTCACCACCTAGTCACCCTCATGGATCACTATTCGCGGGGGGTCAGATTCATTCCGTTGGCTGCTCTTATTTCCACATTTCACACAGCAGAACTCTTGTTTAAATACATTTTCCCTGTGTCTGTAATACCTGAGAATATTCTTTCCAACCGAGGGCCTCAGTTCACTTCAGCTGATGGCGTTTTTCGAGAAGCTTGGTGAATCAGTGAGTTTGACCTCGGGTCATCACCCAGAGAGTAGTAATGGCCAGTGCGAGAGAACCCACCAGGATTTAGGAAAGTTTCTGCACATTTTTGCTTCGGACTGGGCATGGTTTCCTCCTTGGGCAGAGAGTGCTCAGAATTCCCTGTGCCACTCGCCGACCGGGTTGTCTCCATATCAGTGTGTGCTGGGATATCAACCACCCTTCATCCTATGGGATTCTGAACCTTCCAATGCACCTATGGTGGACGACTGGTTCAAGCGTAGTAAAGAGGTTTGGGGTCAGGTCCATCAACGCATATAAAAGTTGTTGCAGCGGGAATAAGGTTTTTGCTGACTGGCGCAAAAGCAATTCCCCGGTGTATGCTCCAGGAGGGTTTGGATGAATTCCCGTGAATATTGCTGCTATTCAGAATCACGTAAATTACTTTCTTGCTATTTGGGTCCTTTTAAGATCATGAAACAGGTCAGTGAGGTGTCGTACCGGGTCCATCCTGTTTTTCACATCTCTTTACTCAAAATCTTTGTGTCAGGATCCCTTGCGTGGTACTGTCGCACTCCCGGTGTCTCTCTAGAGGCGTTTCCCTGCATTCGGCTTCACCTGATTTCTGACACCTGTTGGTTATTTTCATTTCATTTGACAAACCCCTATTTCCTACCTATTTAGGTCCTTCAGTTTTCCCGGTTGTTCCTTTGGCTCACGTGCATTATGTATACTGTGCTGTTGTGTTTCTTAAAAAGTAAACCCCCGACCGCCTTCAGTTTTTACATTTGAAGCCTGTCTCATATCTACAATCAACTTACATTACTGTTTTGCTTAATTTTGTTTTTGTGGCTGTGTTCCTATTTTTTAGGGCTGAGTTTAATAAAGTCATATTTTTAAGTTCAGTTCGCTGCGCAGTCCATTTCTGCATATCATCACAATTATAGTATGTTTGTAACCTTTTTATGAAAGCTATAAGGTACTCGAGGTTGTGCATTATTGTGAATAAATCATGGGGTGAAACTGTACTTAACTATGCTTAAGTGTAGCGCATACACTACACTTAAGGGGCAGTTGTAGGCTTGTTGAGGCAGTTGTAGGCTTGTGGTTAGGGAACCAGCCTTGTAACTTAAAGGTCGCCAGTTCGATTCCCAGTCCCACCAAGTACTATGACTAAAGTGCCCTTGAGCAAGGCACCTAACCCCAATTGCTCCCCGGGCGCCATATAAAAGGCTGCCCACCACTCCGGGCACGTGTGCTCACTTCACCAGTGTGTGTATTTGTGTGTGTTTCATTGCACGGGTGGGTTAAATGTGGAGGACAAATTCCTCTAGGTGTAAGCACTGTAGGCAAAATTAATCACATTAACTTTAAAAGGGCAATTTAGAGCATTAAATTTACCTGGAATCCACGTTTTTGGACCGTGAGAAGAAACCGGAGAAAGGAAACCCTCGCAGACACAGGGAGAACATGGAAACTCCACCCAGATCGAACCTGTGAAATGCTTAAACATTATAGATTTTCGACAAGATTACAGATTATTAAACATAATCAAATAGCATGTTATTTCATTATCTTACCACGTAATCCTTTACTGGTCGCTGGGGGGTGGTGTGGGGGTCCCCATGCCCATCCAGCGGAGAACGTTGGGGCACTGGGCAAAAACACACAGGACAGGGTGCCAATCTATTTCTTGGCACACACACACACACACACACACACACACACACACACACACACACACACACACACACAGGGACTATATGGGGCAACTTGGAGCAGTCCATGAATCCATGTTTTTGGACAGAGGTTGGAAACAGGAGACCCGACGCAGGTACTGGCAGAACAATGGAAACTCCACCCAGATTGAGATTCGAACCAGGGCTGAGAGGCAAACTTTCTAACCACTAAGCTCCCGTGTCGCCTTTTTTTTCATCACGTATTCGTCCTATTACCTAATAACTGCACTACAATAATTGTACACAAGGTGGCGCACTAAGACAAAACTAAATGTGATGACCACGAACCTGCGTTATAATGACGAAATAGTAAAGGTTATTTTTAAAATATAATTTTATTCACCAATTGAATTTTTATATTTAAAATATTATTGTATATAATTACAATTATAAAACAATATTAGGCTCATTTTATTAAATGTACTTTTTATTATTTGCATTGTGACAGTCTTGCTCTGTCTACTCTTTAAAGCATTTCTTAACCAACTATGCTTTACAAAACTGCATAAACTAATGTTGCAGTAAATAAACTGCAATTTATTTAATATAATGAATATAAATATATGTGTTTAGACATATAAAACAGTTAATTTTGGATGCCTTTACATTATCGCTTAAATTGTATTAAATATGTTCAAATCACTCAGTAATGAAAGGCCATATGTATAATGATTATTAAAATATTATCTTTGCTTAAAGCAAATATTATATTACTGCTGTTTTGTGACTATATTTGACAGATACACATAGTTTGTAGATAATTTCATTACAATAATTTCTTTAAAATAATTGTTCTTACATATCTATCTTTTAGTGTTATTTAGTCATGAAACATTATTTAGTAAATCTTAAGACGTATTAAAGGACAAACATACTGGACATTTTTTTTTAGTGGTAGGAAATGGGTTGTACAGTGGTACCTTGGGCCTCACAAGGTTCTTTCTGTGAGGGATTTGTATGTTCTCCTTATGTTTGTGTGGTTTTGCCATGTGAGATCTAACCCTGTCTTTTTATAGACATGTCCCTTAGGTGTATTACGGCTGCTTAACTGCCCTGGATCTAAATGTGTGACTGAATGGGTTTGCTATAATTTGATGAGCAGTCCATGGTGCATGGTGTTTCTACACTTTTCCCAACAAGTGCTCGATTTGGTTCTAGTGTCTCCTGTAATCCAATTCAAGATAAATGTGATTGCATGATACATTTGTATATAGTAAACATTAAAATAAAATAACATATTTTTTAATACTGAAATACTCAAATTAAATAAATATATTTCAGATTTTACTTACATAATAAAAAAAGTATGTGTTTATTCAAATCAAAATTATCACATGCATTTTTATTTTAATTAAACAAACCTCTACAATAGCGAATCAAACTGCTGTATTTTGTGTTAATATTCATTTATTCATTCATTATCTTCCGCTTTTTCCTTTATGAGAGTCGCGGGGTCTTTTCCCCATGCCTATCCAGGGGAAAACATCTCGGGCGCTTGGCAGATACACCCAGGACAGACCGCCAATCCATCGCTGTGTGATCCTAATTTGGTGGAAATAAAGAGTCCCCTCAAACAGCATAGGGATATAAAGGTGAAATTTTAAGGGCAGATTTGGTCTTTTACAGGCAAGTATACCATTTATGTATCAGTCCACAGCTTCCAGTGATGCACTGTGATGTTCTGCCACATTAAAGCCAGTTGTCTTATTACAAAGCACAAGATTTAAATGTGGCCTTATCGAATTCCCCCCAAAAAAGCCAGATGCCCTCTCCTTTATTCACACTGAAACTACAAGCACGCCTCAGTAAGAAATGTCTTATGTGACATGCTGAGATGTCCCAGTCATAGTATTATTATGCAAACGGAGTCTTTCTTTCAGCTCTTTACAAAGAAGTGAAAATATACAAAGGATGTCTTCACCAAGTACAAACCCACATGGCGCAGACAGGGCACGGTACAGCGCCAGACTTCATGCCTTGATATAGTTGCATATTGTCTGTACAGGTTCTCACAGACGCTTTACTTTCCTACCTCTTAAACTTCTTTAATTACTTTGGTTGGGTTTTTTGAAACTATTAGCACTCAACTAACTTGGCCACTTTGATATCTGATATATCTGATATCAGAATAAGCCGTAACTACTGAGCATTAGCAAAGTTTATTGTGTAATCATTATAGGCTACACATTATATACTGACAACATCCCAATCTCACAAATGTACAATCTATTTAAACATTATTATTATTATTATTAACTTTTTTAATAATCTAAAACCATTTGTTTGAGTAGTAATTGCTTATCATTTAACTATACCACTGAAACTGCAACTCAACCAGTTCTAATGACGATGCGCTTATTCAACAGCGCCATTTTTGTTTACAATGGCTTTCTGATTCAGCTCCAGTGAATGGTACATGGTACGAGAGTAAGTCTATGATTGTGTGTATGGTGAATGGATGTGCCTGGCGGGTCGACTCCCCTAAATAAGTGTGACGCTCTGATCGGGCACCCCTCATTGTGTGCGTGCTCATCCAGCACAGGAACAACTGCTGCCTCCACCCTCCAAACACACCAATCAGATTCCACCTAGACAGCATATAATTCCCCATGTAGGCTTCATTTATGAGGCATTATGGGAGCACTTTTAAATCTCATTAGTCGCTACAGCTGCACTTCGATGCTGCATGCTGATTTTAGTGTTTTTATTAATTCTGCTGGGTATAGAGCGGTCCCCTGCTGTCACAAGACAAGCCTCATTTTGTTTTTGTTTTTTTTTTCCTCGTTTTTTTTTTTCAAATGAAGCTAATTCTAAACTGAGATGAAAACACAGATTCAGATTGTATAAAAATGTCTAGAAATACAAACTACAAGTTTTTTTTAAGTGCATTATAATATGACTTTCTTTTTTTAAACACTCAAAAATTGCTTTTATTTATATATGCGCACACACTTTTTCATTTGCTTGTGTTCATCTATAATAGACATGATAGACAACGGATGCCTCAAAACTACTCTAATATCACATAAACCGCAGTTGCCACAACGAATATAATCACACATTTACAAGAAACAAACAAAAAAATAAACCCTTAGCAATTTTATTGTTGTAACTGTTACAGTGAAATTATGTAACAGTCTTACCCAAATTAAAAACTTCAAAACAATTTTTAATCATTCTGTAATTTATGTACACTTAGTCATATAGCAGATGCTTTTATACAAAGAGAACAACCCAATTTAGTAGTTAGCGAGAAGCCAGCTACACTGTAGTATCATCAATATACATTGTTGGACATCCCATTCAAAAACCACAGATACAACAATAATACAACTTAGTTTATTAGTTGCAGGTGATGGCAACTAAGACAAAACAATATCGAAGCAATGAGAACAGACCTGACACGACTGTAAGTCAGGGTTCTACAGAGGGATCATCTGTTACAGGTAACAAAAATAGCCAACTTGCACAAAGTCCTGGATTTGTTTGTGCAGTGGATTCCCAATTCCAGCCACATAAATCCTACATCAGTCGTAAAGGCTACTCAGCATTAAATATACAAGTTGTTTGTGACTATCAGTGTCATTTACAAAAATTGTGGCAATGTGGTCAGGCAGCACTGTGGCGATTCTGATGTCTTTAAGATGCCAAAAATTGTGCTTTTGCTTTAGGCTACAGTGGTTATTTATCTCAAATAAATGTACCTGCAGGGAGTGGTAGCTCAGTGGTTAGGGTGTTGGACTAGCAATCAGAAGGTTGGGGGTTCAAATCCCAGGTCCACTGAAGTTACCAATGTGGGTCCTTGAGCAAGACCCTTAACCCTCATTGCTCCAGGGTCCTGTATCAACCCTGTGTTCTGACCCCAACCAAGTTGGATTACCTGTAAGTCGCTTTGGATAAAAGCGTGTGCTAAATAAAAAATAAAATAAAATAATGAATTACCATTGATTTGGAGTCGTGATGTTAACAGTAATTCCAAGATGGCTAAAAAAATAATAACCTACAATTTGTGGGTTAATTCTAATAAAAACTTTATTTTTGGAACACCTACAATAACTAACGTGTTATTTAGCTACTTTACTGCCCAACAATACTACAAACAAAAATAATAAAAAAAACGTGACAGCTATGTTGTTAAATATTGTGTAGCTACACATAATATAGCAAAGCTGGACAGCATCCATGTTTTCTTTTTACTTCCCATACAAACCACATGAACATTTCCAGCATTAGTCTAGAAGTGTTAAGAAGGCTTTTGGGAAAGCGATGTAAAATTGTCGTTCTTAAAGTCGTTCGTAAATCGCTGAGAACGCTTTTGGGACATTCACCCCAATTAATAAGCATCATTTATATGTTTATCGTGGGCGAACCACCAGACTTGTTTTTAGAGTAGTCCTGGTTTAGTTAGACATCTTCTCGTTTCTGACATTGACTTTGTGATTATGTTATATTTGTTTCCCTATTAGTCTTCTGATAGATTCTGATGATATAAGTGTAAATAACATTGTACAGTAAAAGGTTGCAGCACCACTTCTGTATCTTTTATCTTTTATAACCTCTTTTGGTTAAGACGGTCCTTTAAATCCTTTTACTGTTACAGTTATGTCAATGCCGTTTATTGAGCCTTATTATTCCAGTTATGAATATTAGCTTATATTTTATTTTGCCATAATCTAGTTTATCTTGTTTATCTTGTATGTAGCTGAAATGACAAATAAAATGACAAATAAAACCTCTCTGACTCTCTGACTCTGTATTTTGTGTAGACTTCAATTAACTACTTTAACATTTGCATATACCTGCAACTTCTTCTTATTTTTATTTCAGGGTAATTGCAGCAGATGTATTATGGAGGAAGCACCACAGGTAACGCTTTGTTTTAAAATATGAAGAGCACAGAGGGACACTTCACACCTGATATTTCTGGTACTCTCTTGTTAAGGCTTGTAAAAAAGTAAAAGAAAAATAAGAGAAGAAACTGTCAATGTTTGTTTGAAAACTCTGTTCTGGAAATTCGCCCCATGTCTCAAGCCTAAGCTATTGAAAAATGCAGAGACGGATATTTTTAAACCCCACAAAACCACACGGCCTGTACTTAGAGGGGGTCAAACAAGGCAAGCTGGAGATGTAGTATCTAAAAATCCTACTCTAAGGCAGATGGGTTTTTTGCAGTCCTTATTCTTCAAACACATATTTTAATGAAACTTGTTATCACTTTAACTTGTTAAATTTGTATTCGTTTTAGTGAAATGTAGGGTGTAAATATATAAAGGACATGCCATCAGAGATGATAGACATACATAAGATTGTATGGCCATTGTAGCTCATCGGATGATAGTTTTGCATTAGGAGTATAACATTTGACCTAATCCTCTTGATTGTTTTTTATGTACTCATTATTGAAGCATTTACTTTATGTTACACTGAAGAAGTGGTACTTCTAAGTCACCACATTATATTATGCTTTTAATTAGCAATAAATGTTCGTTTTTGAATATATAGTTGAAAATCTGAGTGAATTAAAAATCATAATACTCCCTTCAAATGCTATTTTTATTTAACATAATCAAAGAAAATTTACAACCTGCAGCTTTTTCAATCAGTGTTAGTTTTTTTTTTTATCTCACAACAAGGTCATGTGTTTAAGGGAGAGCAGCATGGCTTCATTCTAGATTCTGAGTTTTCTTGTACTTTCTATGGGTTTTCTTCAGAAGCTTTGAGCATGTGTGAAGTTGTGAGCAAACTCAGTGAGTGTGTAGCTGAGAGTGAACCCAGCGAAAGTGAAGCTGTATGTTTACCCAGAGATAGTCTTATTAAAAAAGATTTGGAGTGCATGTTTGGCCTTTCTGGCCCGTTTCAGCGTGTTATGTTTATTGGCGCATATTCCAATAAACTCCAAAAAGCCAGTATCTGGCTTCCCAACTGCAAAGCCTTTCTGTAGCCTCCAAGCTGCAAAGACAGTGTCCAGTCTCCAAGCTGCAAATCCTGAGCATGGCTTTCAACCAACAACACCTGAGCACAGCCTACAAGCTATTTTCTGGCTGTTATGCCACAAAGCCTGAGCATGGACTCCAAGTTGGTGTCCCGCTTCCATGCCAAAAAGCCTGAACACGGCCTCCAAACTGCAAAGCCTGAACACAGCCTCCAAGCCAGTCGCATTTGTAAGTTGCTTTGGATAAAAGCGTCTGCTAAATGACTAAATGTCCAGCTTTCAAGCCACACGGCCTAAACACGGCCTCCAGCCCGCAAAGCCCGAACAAGACCTCCAAACTGGTGTCCGGATCCCATGCCACAAAGCCTGGGCAAGGCCTCCAATCCTATTTCGGCTCCCACGCCGCAACGCCTGAGCATTGCTTCCATGCCACCAATTATCTGGACAGCTTCTCAGCAGGCCACTTGGGTATAGACAATATTTCCTAAGTCTGTGGTAGGTCCTGTTTTAGTGGGCTACTAAGACACTTTTACCTGCCCAAGTACCCCTCCTTATGGACATTATCTTCTTAATGTGTGGGGTCTTCTGTTTTAACAGGCACTACCTCTTTGTGTGCTATTAGGAGGGGGGTACTGTCAGAAGAGAATCTTTCTCTGTCAGAAGAGAAAAGTTTAGTTAATTTACAGTTAGCATCTGTTAATGTATGCTTTGTTTTTGTTCATCAACCTGCAGTCTTTGGCAAGTCTTTGGTTTACCTACAACTTGCCATTTTAAAAACGTACTTGCACTTACTGAAGCTCGGCGTGACAATAAAGTGTCAGAAAATGAGCAAACTTTTTAGCCCGTTATATTTTTGTCAAAAATAAAAGTTTGGGTGTAAAAGGCGACATTTATATTATTTTTTACATCAGCCTTTATTGTCACAGTTGCATTTTTGATTTAAAAAAAACTATTTTGCAAAGATATTCACTGTTTTGCTTTTTACAAAAATAAAAAATAAAACAAATTACAAGAATTAACTAAATGAGATCCATTCAGCAATACATGTTCTGTCATTCACAGCCTCAAACTATTTAATGTTCAGTGACCTGATACATAATTAAGCACATGAGTTATGTTAGGACAGATGGAATACTTAACCATATGTCTATTGCATCATGCTCACTAAAAGTAAAAGTTCCGTTTTGGTAACCATAGGTTAACATTACCATCTATACCCAAAATGCATCTTCAATCCTACTAAATGTAAACTAAAATGTGTAAGTCTTTGCAGAAGTCATTTTGTTTTGCTCTTTGTGGGATTAGACTGAAACTTTTTGAAACAATGCACTATTGTGTAAAAAAAAAAAAAAAAAAAGTTATTAATAAAAATAAACTGAACTTAAAAGGTTTTAATTATTTTTTTTCCTCTCCAAGACGTGAGTAAGGATGCTTGCCTGCATTTACACATTAGTGTCATCTACAGAGGGTTTAGCTTCATTTACCTTCTTTTGTGTGTTTATTTTAAAAAAGAAAAACAGTAATGTGGGCTTTGGGAAGTATTAGAGAAAATGATGTCAAATAACTGAAGTGTTCCATGCCTGCAATTGAGCTAAATGAAGTGTTTTTTTAGAACATTATAAGAAAGATGGTCTCATTAACTGGGTTGAACATTTTAAACTAAAAAAAGATTGCTCTCTGTGTGCTTCAGGTACATAGTGACATCTCTGTTCATCTCAGTAAGTGTATGTAATGACTTTTAATTCTTAGTGTCATTCATTTCTAAATGTTCATAGAAAATTGGCTTTTATTTTTTATGTGACAAACTGAATTATTATTATTATTTATTTATTTATTTATTTTTTGCTCTAAAAAGTCCAATAAAATTTCACAGATTTATTTACATTTGGTTATTTATCATAACACGGGGCTGCCATACATCACCCCTGGAGCAATAAGAGTTAAGTGCCTTGCTCAAGAGCCCATATTGGTAACTTTAGTGGATCTGGGATTTGAACCTACAACCATAAAATTGATAGTGTAGCACCTTCAACAATAAGATACCACAATGACAACTGATGTAAAAGGCTTGTGTTTATATAATTAAGCAGTTTTTACGTTTGTGCTCTAACTGCCTTAAATTTCTTTTACTTCCAAACCAGACCAGGTTTCAATTAATTCAGAAATTTAAAAAAGATATTATATAGGCTAATTTATTTAAGAAGATAACAACTTGCAAACATCCTCATAATAGTTAATGCTTACATACTTGTCTTATAATACAGACTATAATGCAATTACAGCCTTATTCTTCACATCATGTTTACTTATTAAGCACATTTCACAGACTGTGCTCCATCCACATGCATTTTTTTTTACTTTTTAAGCGAATGCTGACTGTACTGCATCCACCAATTTGTCATTCAATTAATTCATTTATTGTGCTT
Source organism: Xyliphius kryptos (assembly GCA_025769995.1). Taxonomy (NCBI): domain Eukaryota; kingdom Metazoa; phylum Chordata; class Actinopteri; order Siluriformes; family Aspredinidae; genus Xyliphius; species Xyliphius kryptos. The sequence continues at coordinate 2,271 of JAOUQT010319696.1, read as the reverse complement.
ATAAAACAGACAACACTGCATTCAAAGACTCAATTAGCGCATAATTCAGACTGCACTGCATTTTTCAAGTTGTTTTCTTATATGTGGAGCCCTTATGATTTCTAAATATGTGACAATTATTATACAAATAGGTTAAAGCAGATTTCATTTTATTTATATGTTTATTTCTCTTACCATTTAAACACAATAGTGTTTCTATTTGTGATCCAATCAATTGAGATGTAATGGTAATGGTAATGAACATATTAAGTCAGACGGTGCAAATTTACAGCGAAACACGCAGCTTTAAATACAAAGTTGGCTGTGTATGGGTGTGGAGAATAATTTGGGTTGCAGCAATATCCACTAAAAGGCTGTAATGCATCTTGTCCTGGCACATTCTTGAACTTTCTGCAAAACAATCTCAAAATGTTGGTAAAATAAAGCAGTCAGCTCTGTATGCATGATAATGTGTTTTAGAGATCAGAAGTGAAATTAGATAACTAAGACTGGCAGGAAAGTATTATAAAAAAAGTAAAAGAAGGTCAGAAAATGTGAACTGTAATGCATATTAAAGACCAGCTGCAGCTTTCAGTGTCATTTGTATAGAACAAACTACAACAAGTATAACACTGAAGTGCCTTTAAAAAGAAATGCCTTAATGTTGTAAAAAATTAATAAATTAATGTGATTTTTGACACCATAATTATTGTGTAAAAACAAAACAGATTTAAAACCATATGCAATATATTTACCTTAAAAGAACAGGGTCACAGGCTTTCCCAAGCACAGGCACAAACTGTTGGTTGGTGTATCTGCCTTGACTTCCTTGCCACAAACAGTTTTTAGTGCCAGACTTGATTTCATAGTATAAGAGCACAAAACTTCACATCTGTGTTACACTGTATTGAACACATTTGAGCAAAATTGTTACTTGCTGCTTGTTTAGTGTTAAGCTCTGATTAAATGATAAAATATATACTAAGTCATATTTATATAAAAGCTAAAAATATATTAACATGGTACATGAACTTCAGATATTGTCTGTTAATCTCATTTTATTTAGCTTGTAACATATGCATGTGTGCCATTTACTATGGGTGTTTCTTAGAGGATGAATTTGATTGTATTTTTAGACATTAATACCCAAGCGAATCACAATTCAAAGATAAAAGGGATTTAAAGGGCAATATTTTAAAAAATAATACTTATTCACACATATTGCTGCTTTAACAGAAAGCCCAATTGAGTCTACTGACAAAAAATATAATCATAATGTATAGCCTCATATTTAAGGAACAGTTATAGTGACAGTATTCATGTTTTATTGCTATTTACTCTTAACCAGACCTTAAAATCCCACAATGACCTTAATCTTTATAAATATGCATTAGCATATGGTAATAGAATCATATTATCAGCCAATACTGAAGCATCTCTGTTACTTTGATCTGAAGTAGGTCACAGGGTCAAAATAAGGTGCGAGTTTTCAGGTTGTTGCTTGTCAGTGTGACTTTAATTGTTGTCAGTCTCTAGATCTGGTAATGAATAATCGCTGTTTACAAAAGTTTTGATCTGACTATGTAGTTACATCCGGGCTTCAGGCTTCAGAGACTCATTATGATTCTGAAGAAATAATAATACTGAGCAATGGTGCAAGTCTTACAAAAGAAGCCGGTTCATAAAAAAAAAGGGGAAAAAAGTGTGGCGGGGAGGGCAGGGTGGAGGGGTTTGGAGACTTATTCAGGCCTTATTTAAATCCCCCTCATAGATTAGAGTCTAGTTTGACAAGCTTTTCACCCCTTGTGATATCGCAGGCTTTTTATGCTGCAGAGAAGGAGGTAATCCATTTGGAATTTACGAATGATTCAAAGCAGAGCTACAGACACACTGCACCGGGTGTTTTCAAGAGAATATTTACATATTACTGATGGTTTTGGGAAGTGAAATTTAAATGAGGGCAGCATATGAGCTGTTGTGCAGACAATTGCCATATTTTGCCATTGTTGGAGCTGAATTGCCTGAGGCTGCACTGTTGGAGACTTGACGAGTACGAATATTGTTATTTATGACTCGAAAAATATCATTGGTGTATTGTAGACATAAATTTGCTCTTTTTATGTTCATTAGTGTGGTGCACTGCATCAAGCGCTGTGTTTTAATATGGACTGTCTATATAAATATAAATATATATACACTGCTCAAAAAAAAGAGAGAACGCTTAAACAACACAATGTAACTTCCAGACCTCCATGGGATAATAATTTTGATTTACATTTTGATAATTTTTAT
>JAOUQT010319682.1:0-25140 GCA_025769995.1 Xyliphius kryptos | reverse complement strand
CCCCCCCCCCCCCCCCCGCGACCCTCATAAAGTAATAAGCGGAAGGTAATGAATGAATGAATGTTGTGAAATTGTGTTGCTGCCAGTTATATTGATAATGTAGCATGGTAGAAGAGGAAAACTGATTGCAAAATATCCAAGCAAATGTGTTAAAAGTTTAAGGGTGACTTTCACATCAGGATCCAAAAACTTTGGAGTACATTGTTTTTCTGAACGACCTGGCAGTCTGCTGACCTAAAACTCACAGGACATTCGTGGTAAAACTTCACTGTTTACAAGCCTCATGTTTCCTTCCTTCCCATGTGTGTTTACCATATTGGGCAATCCAGGCCGCATCCTGCACTTCATCTGTACCAACACCAGGCGGCAGTATGAAATCAATTGTATCTTGTCTTTTGTTTGTTAGTTTGTTTTTTGTAATGGTTTTTCAAGAACGGTTCACTGTTGACATATTTACACGTTGGACGTCGTTAATACATTAACAACCATGGATAATATTTCTTTATAAATAAATACATATTTATATTAAAAATGCGATTTTTTTAGGTTTTGTTCTTAGCACTGCTGTTTTTTATTTGAAAAGTAAACTACATGAAACTTTACGGTACCTCACTTTTGTTCAGATTTGACTTTATTTATTACACGTATGACTGTATTAGTTGAAGGCTCTGCCTGAGAGAAAAGAAAAAAAGTATTCGTTTGCTTTTTGCTCGTTGGATGTTATTAACGAAGATGTGTGTGTGTGTGTGTGTGTGTGTTGCGCTGTTTGTTTGGCGGGAGTCGGGGAGGGGATTTAACGCAGCCTTATCGCTCAAGCTTGGTAGCGTTAAGTGGGAGGCAAATAATGAAGCTAGTGAATTTATCAAATACTACAAATATCACTTTTAAAAACAGTTTTAAACAGTTTTGCGCGAATTCGGACCAAACAAATTCCCTCATGTGTTAATTTGAAGCAGGAGTTCGGCCCACACGGGTCGGCTGATCTGTAAACAGCTGAGGGGTCGTCCTGTCGGAGAAAACTAGAGAATCAGGTTTTACACACAACATGTTCAGCTGTGTTAGGCATGGATTTTAGAAAAACTAAGTATGGAAGGTAAGCACCACTTAATTTCTGCTATCCTCTGTTTTGTGCATTGATCTAATTTTTGTCATTATGTAACATGCATATTGATTATCAGTTGTGATCAGCATGTGTGAAATGTGGAACAAACAATGCTTTCAGTGATCTTAACGTACTGATCTGTTATAAGCTATGAGCTGAAAATATCCTCAGCACATTTTTTATTATTAAAAATTGGCTGCTTTTTAAGGATGCAGTCAGGTACCATTTATACTCATTTATACCTAAATAATCAATTCTTTATACATACAGCACTGGAAAATGCATTCTAATTTCAGTTAAAATGCACTAAAAGAACATCTCTAACATTACTGTGTACTCGGATATATGGGTTAATGACAGTAAGGTTTTACATCACTGTGCTTAACTCGAATGATGCTATTAATCATCTATTAAGATGCTAAGTATCCACATTGTTCTGCTTTACTACACAACACTATAAAAGCTACTTGTACAGTTTGCTCTGTATGTGTCCCATTAGGGCTGCTGCTGTTTATTTGAATGCCTAAAGCTTGAGTTCTCTGTAGTCTTCTCACTTTGTCCAGGAGTTACACATTGTGCTATTAATATACTAAGTATATCAATATATTAATTAAGCCAAGTAAAAAATAAAATAAAATAATAAAATAACAAATGAAAAACAATTCATTACAACTCTTGTTACTTTGTACAACGTGCACTTAAAGATGAAAACTATTTAACATGAGAATCAGAAACATAAAGAGGTGGGTTGCTAAATGCAGTAGAGTATAAACCAACCCTGGACAACATGACCCTAAAGGAATGGAGCAAATAAAATGCACTGCTATAGACGTTAGCATAGAGCATGACGGATTATTACAGTAAGCAGGCTGCGTTAATGCACATTTTAGAAATGACAGGGCCATAATATTTGTAGGTATCAGTACACCATTTATGTTTATGCATTCTGTTGTTATGTATATCTCACAAAGTAATAAAAAAGAAATTAGACTGAACACGATTATATTGTGGCATGGTGGCTTAGTGGTAAGCACGTTTGCCTCTCAGCGCTAGGGATTCCAGATTTCCATGAGTTTCCATGTTCTCCCTGTGTCTGCGTGGGTTTTCTCCCACAGTCCAAAAGCATGGATTCAAGGTAAATTAAATACTCTAAATCGCCACATACAGTTTGTGTGTGTGGATGTTTGGATGTTCTCACCTGGATGGGCATGGGGAACCCCACCGTGACCCTAGTAGAGGAATTAGTGGAAGATAACGGATGGATGGATGGATGGATGGATAAACATGATTATAATATATAAAACGTACATGAACAGAAATTGTGTCAGTAGTGCAAATGGTAATCATTTAAAAACATTTGGACTTTTTAATGACAATTAGAACTTCAGTAGTTTTCTTTATGACCATGTCGTAGGTTTTAGGTTTTACGACAGCGATGCTGTCTGTGTTGGAATTATAAGAAAAGTTGTAAATTTTGGTCAGGACCTTTGGTTCTAAATAGTCAAATTCATGTGTTTTGTTCAGGCCCATTTTCACAGGTCTATAAAATCAATCATGTAGTCATGTATTATGGATGACTTATATGCTTCCAAATTTAAGGAATCTGTCTGGTGGAGACATTTTTCTGTCCCAGAATGACTATGCCCCTGTGTTCAAATCAAGGTCTATAAAGGCATCGTTGTGCATTATTCCTGATTGGTTTCAGTGTGGAACTTGACTTGCTTACATAGAGCCCTGACTTTAATTTTTAACTTGAATTAAAGCAATGATTAATCAGTGTTCTTCTAGAGAAAAAAATGCAAAAAATCCCACAGACACAAAAAAATCTGAGCCTGGGGGACCAATTCAGAACAGGATGTCAAAAAAAGCTCCCGTAGGTGTAATGCATAGGTCTCTTAAGATTTTTCTTTATTTAGTTGTTTTGCAAAGCGTGTCTCAAATATACATGAAACTGCTACAAAATTGAACCACTGACATCTATAGATATCTGATAGATATTTTCAACAACTCTACCAACGCTACATTACAATAAACTTTTGATAATAGCATTAATTCATAAGGAGGCACAAGAAATGTGTTACTTGATGTGTCTGCCATACAATTGGTGACTTGTTTAGAGTTTTTCTGTATGTCATGCTGAGTACTGGATAGACGCCAGCATCCTAAACAACCCTGATCAGTATAAGTGGCTTAGAAAATTATTTAATTATACAATAAATACTATAATACTCTTGCTTTAGTTATTCACTAGTAAAATAAAATAAATTTGACTTGTGTCTTTAAAGTTACAAGTTTTTTTTAAAATAACATGTTTAATGCATGTTTATACTGGAGTTCAGCTAGTTCCTTCCGAACTTACTGACCTGTGTTGTTCTCTCACTTGTAGTTCACTTTGGCTTAAAACATTTGGTAAATGACTGAATGTAAATGTTGCTTTCCTTAACTATCAAGCACAAAATAAACATGATTACTTTTATACTCAGTAAAGATGAGATTGGAAATGAACTGGAAACTTGTGGGGATTATGCATGTTTAACATTCCTCCGTCTATATAAACACTCCTACCATGCATACTGAGGTGTTGAGACTTGAAATCTACATAGGGTACATAAAATCCTAAGGGACAATCATGGACAATCATTTTTTTTTAAATTTTGATTAAGAAATTAGCACATTCTCCATTAAGAATTCTAATAAATGCAGAGTATGTGTTAATTTATAATTAAAATATAAATTCTGTTTCAAAACAGTTTTATTACTAATATTTAATATGCAGGTAGAGGAAGTTTTTACTTTAAATTGCTTATGTAAAATCAAATCCATCTTATCATAGCACATGAAATCAAATGTTTCTATGACATGTATTTATGTATACCCTTTGTATACTTTTTAATCAATAAGATCAAATGAATGAATACATGCAGGCATGTCTAGATCTGTTTGGTTTCGAGTCATTTACAGAATGATTCTGGCTGATGCTGCTCATGCTACAGTTAAACAAGAAATGGGTTTTACTTTTGTTTTAAGTGTTTTGCAACTGACCTAGATGTAATGCAGCCTTTTTGTGGCCTGTTTTTCTATGAAAAAATAAAATGATTTGCAGTTTATAAAATTGAATTAATTACATTTTAAATATACTCTAATGTAACAATTTTCTGGTCTTATTCTATGTAGCCTTTTGAAAACTAAGCATAGCATTTAGTTGGTTTAAATGGATTTTTTTTTAAATGCTAGAAATGACAAAGAATTCCCCAAAGCCTCCAGTTGATATGGTGATGTGGCATTAGAGTTTGAGCATGGGCTAATACAGGATTAGACCTGCAAATTTTAGAGAACCACTGTGTTGGGAGAATTCCTTTAATGTGATCAGAATTAGAATAACATGGTTTTAACTCATATAGTTTGTTGTTCATCATTACATTGGCATTATATATTTTGTATTTAAATACATTTTGAATACTTGTGCATTAATAATAGTACCTAGGACAAAACACATGCAATTTCTAAACCCGTAGTTAATCCCCAATTGATTGGTAAAACAGTGTTCTAATGATGATTGTATTCCAGTATGACCCAGTTTCAGTTTACACATAGGATTTACTGATATAAGCAGGGTTCATTACTCCAACAATGATGGCAAGCTGTTCTGAAGCAGAAACAACATTTCAGGTCTATGATACTACCATGATTGTACAAGGATCTGTATTGGTTTTTAAAATTCACTTACAGAATTTAAAGTCTATTAACTAATTTAAAAAATCCTTTTAATGCAATAGTAACAAGAATGTAAGAACTTTAAAGCAAATGTAATGTATATTTAAATTTAAACAGTCTATTTTTAAGTCAGCACTTTTAACAACAAATGGGATGTCAGTTTAAATGTGTGTAATAATAATAACAATAATAATATAAAACTAGTTTCATTGTTATTATTAATATTTGTTTTTTAATGTGGTTTTTACATAAAACAGCACTCCTTTAATCAGGGAATCATTAAGATGCGGTAGAACGACACACTAATTACACTTAAAAATGTAGAATTACTTTTTGACTGCAGATTACTCATTTAAAACAGTATATAATGTGAAAAGAATTGTATATAAAAGAATGCATTGTTTTTTTCCAGATTCATGAATAACCGTGTTCCATCCAGCAAAAGATATCAGCCAACTGAATATGAACATGCTGCAAACTGTGCAACTCATGGAGTAAGTACATATGAGTAAATATGCAGTTAAACAGTAGGTTGACCTCTAACCTGCAACCCAAGCGCAGTGAAGTTACATCCCTACATCGGGTAGTGTGGAAAGCTGAAAAGATCATCAGTGTGTCTCTGCCATTCATCACATACATTTACAGCACTCACTGCATCTGCAAAGCAACCAGCTTTGTGGACGATCACACGAATCCCTGTCATACTTTACACACTTTACCCTCCTACCATTGGGGAAAAAAGTACTGGAGCATCCGGGCCCTAACCTCCAGACTATGCAAAAATTTCTTCCCCCAGGTCATCAGACTCCCGAGCAATCACAATTGGTTATGAACAATCGCACTCACGAAGGACTAGACTAAACTCACGCACACACTTCTGATACCAAAGATGGCCAAATTGCTTCAAATGGTACACTGTTTAAATTTGCATACAAAATTGCTGCTAAAAATTACTTGCTATACGGTGTATACTTTTTGATACTTAATTGCCGACCCCATGTCTATTGTTTTAAGAAAGAAGCCTTTATTCGTCCCACGTGGGGAAATTTGCATGGTCAGCAGCAAAGTGACAGCAAATAAGAAGTAATAAAACAATCAGTATATACCAAATAAAAAATTTACAATTATGTACATGACAGTTGAGAATGAAGACAATAGAAAAACACAGCAACATACATTTTGCTCAGCAAGTATTGCACATAAAATGACTGAATAAATGGGTAGTTATTGTAAGACAACATATTACACAGCAGCAAATGTTGCTCATATGATAATTAAATGGTAATTACATGTTTATTTGTTAATTTGGGGGGGTAGTTACTGAGGGCAATGCTGATTGTAGTCTAACTGCAGCGGGAATAAAGGGCCTGCGTTAACACTCCCTAACACACTTCGGATGATGCAGCTGGCCACTGAAGCTACTGTCCAGTGCTATTAGAGTCTCGTACATGAGGTGGGATTCGTTGTCCATAAGAGTTGCTAGTTTTTTTTAGCATCCTCCTATCTCCCACCACCTGCACCGGGTTTTAGGGTTCCCTAGGACAGAGCTGGCCTTCCTAATGAGTTTGTCCACTTTATTCCTGTCTGCATTAGTTATGCTACTGCCTCATAAAATATGGCTGATGCCACCACAGTGTCGAAAAAGGTCTTTATGAGTGGCCCCTGCACCCAAAACGACCACAATCTCCTCAGAAGGTACAGTCTGCTCTGGCCTTTTTAATAGCGTGCAGCAGTGTTGTCCGACCAGTTTGTTGAGGTGAACACCCAGGTACTTAAAAGAGTCAACTATTGCCTGGATGTTCTCCGGTGTTGGGGGAGGGCGACTGCGCCTACGGAAATCTACCAAGATGGTTCCCTGTGGAGCCCCTATACTGCATACTACCAAGTCAGACACACAGTCCCGTTCCCTCACATAATGTTGTCGATGTGTGAGGTAGTCCATAATCCAGTTCGTCATGTGACAGTCCACGCCTATTATTTTCAAAAGTGACAGCATCATCCACACTGACACCAGGCCGGTAGGTGAAACTAAAGAGGGTCTAGCGATAAACTCACTAGCGGGTGGAGATAGACAAGCACAAGCCTCTCCAGTGTCTTCATCAGATGAGACATCAGCACCACTGGCCTGTAGCATTTCAGGGCTTTCGGATGTTGAGTCTTTGGCACCCGTACCACGCACACTGGAAGATGTGCTAATGGAGACATCTGAGGGGGAGGTCGCCTGGTTGTACACTTGGGTCGTTGAGGACAAAGGCAGCAGCAGAGCTGGTGGAGGGGAGTGATCAAAATCTATTGAAAAACATTTAAGTCGTTCACCCATTTCTGGTCCCCTACCACCTGGAAATCTGGCCTCTTGTGACCTGACATTTTGTACATTGTCTTGTGTTTATCAAACTTATGTTTTTTTGTTGTGTTGAGTTATGTAGTTTCTGTTTTGTTTAGCACTTTGTTACTTGAAAATGTTGTTTCGTTTCACAATATACACCAAATTACACATTGTGGAAATAAAAAATAAAACTACTTGAACTTAAACATGGTGGTGGTAGTATTTAGGATTGGGACTGTTTTGCTATATCTGGGACAAAAAAGCTTACTATAATTACTGTAACAATGAATTCTGAATGACTTTAGCAAATTTAAATAAATGTCAAGTCCTCTGATTCTGTAATGTATCTCAGAAAAACACGAGTCATTAAGACATTGACATTACGTACACAGGCCATTTTAGGCAAGTCAACGTCCTGAAATTATTACAACAATGTAATGGTGTGAAAGGTCATGAAGCAAGTAGCAACAGCTAAAATTTCAACAATCAACAATTACCAAAAACGGTTGCAGTTTACTTGCTTCACAAGGTTGTCATGCCAGGTTTAGAAAACAGAGATTCACATACTTTTTCCACTTACAAATATATAATATTGGGTCATTTTTCTCATTAAACAATTTACCAGTTTTACCTTCTTTTAGTAGTTTTTTTTATTAAATTAATGCAAAGATAATACATGCTAAAGGGCTAAAAGTCATACAGTATAAAATTTATACAAAGACCACAAATCCCAGCTATTAATAAGAAAGGTAAGTCACATAATAATATACTCAAATTTATCACTTTTATATCAGTCACATTTTCTGTTTTATTAATTGTATTATGTTACATTTAGTAAATCCTGCATTAAAATAGGGGAAATTACTTAAATTTGTTGAAGGGACAAAAAGGAAAGCCCACAATTTATATAACTTACAGAATACAAGACATGTTTTGTTTACTTATAAGGATTAAAAACAATACAGTTCAGGTCATGTTAAATATTGTGCAGAGAAAGGTAAACAGGAGTGTGTGCACACATACACTCACACATACGCATGAACACACGCAGACAGGATGTGAAATTATCTATAATGCAGGGTTTTAAAAAGCGTATAGTTAAACTATTAACTATTTTGCTCATAAATACAGTAAGTATGTTTTTAAACTTAACTTGTACATCATTTATTCTCCATTAGTTTCTTTTTTTGATTATTGGAACCCAGTGAGTGTTTTTATAGCCCTGTTCCCTGGACTATGACGCATCGTTGCTGTTTGGATAACATCCTGCACTCTAATCCCTCTTCCTTTGCTACTTTGCTTCACATCTGGCATGATATTTACATCATGCTCTCTGACCACCCAGAAAATCCACTCTGACCTCTTTTATCAAGCCAAGAGTCCACCCAAATAAGGAACACATAGGAATTATTCTTTAATGTTTTGCTGGTGCACAGATCTTGCATTTAAACTAAATAAATCATTTTTGTTTACTTAGTAATTAAATTATTGCCTTTGTAAGAGTGTTGTTTGTCAGAAAGCTGGTTTGAATTGAGTCCTTAAGGACTAAAATGTGTAAATATCTAATTGCCCCTATTTTTTTCTTTGTATTAATTATCTCAACATTCAAACTACTATTAAATCGACTTCAATAGAAATGAGAACATGCAAGGAACAAGACTGTCATATCCTTTTAGTCTGAATCTTCATGTTTCTGACATGAAACAAGATCAGCTTAAAAATACAAGAATGAATATCTTGTACTATCGTGATCCAAGAAATAATCCTTTTATATTTTCATTCATGACCTGATATATTATGCCAATTTTAAGTTTAACTTTCTTTGTTATTAATTTTTTTTTTTTACATAGTTTTGGATCATTCCAAGCATTGTGGGCAGTTTGCTGTTGTACTTCTTGTCTGATGACCGATGGAAAAGCATTACAGCCTGGCTATATGGCACTGGACTCTCTGGATTGTTCATCATGTCCACCATGTTCCACACTGTAAGCTGGAAGAAGAGTCACCTGCAGTAAGTACATTTCCCCGAGTATGTGTAAATTACCTACCTGTCAATTTCTATATTGTTAATTATACAGCAGCTTTATAGTCTTGGTTGAAAATTTGACCAGTGTGATTTAGTGATTTACCCTCCCTTTGCTTAATGGGGACTGGGATAGGCTCCAGTGCTTCCTTACATTCCTAAATTACTTACAAAGTGAAGAAAATTATCAACTTGTAATATATTTGGTAAAATTTCCGCCTACAGTTTTGAACTTGCTCAGTGAAGGCAGTTAACAAAGGAATGCTGTTAGACTTGTATTAACAAGTGTATTTCCTTTTTTGGTTAACGGTGTTAACTGAAAATATGGTTATATGACACTGGTAAGATGTGAGTTTTGACATTTTAAAGATTACTTGAAGGTTATGCTAAATAGAGGTTTGAGAAAGTAAACAAAAAAGTCTTAAGCCACCCCAGCTCCTGTCCTGTCATGTTGTTTTGAGACATGCCATACTCTCATTCTTAACCATTTTTAATTTGGTATCTAGTGTGCACTTCATTTTAGTGAAAGTGCAAAAATATTTGTAAATATAATCTGTTGTTAAAGTAAGGAATATTTAAAGGCACCTTACTGTTTACAGTAAATGTTTTTGTATATACAGTATGTATCATATATCTGACAGAAAGACACAGTATTTGTGATTTGTCAAGGAAACCAAGGTTGTGTTTACCAAGATTGTGTTACAAGAATGTGCTTAAATTTTCAGAGTACAGAATTTTGAATCTATCTTTCGATTTGTTGCATGTTATTGGCCACTTGTAGACTAGTTTATTATTAAACTTGTAATGTGCTTAAAGTTGAAACACCTTGTGATCATTATGTAATGAAAGTGAACATAATATGAAGTTTGCATTACATTTAGAGTTTTAAGATAAAACATTAGATACAAATAAAATGAAAATGTTTGCTTAAATTACAGGTTTATTGTAAATATATTGATCTATCTAATCAATTTAAGTATGAATTTTCATTCACCTGCAATTTACAAGGAACACTTTTGTGGGCAAGTTAATTTAACAGGATAATTGGAAAATATTAATCGACGAATTGTTTCTTTTTTCATTTTAATTCCGATATTTTAAAATCTTTATTTAAAGAGCATTTGTGCTTTAAATTTGGCATATGTTTGTTTCCTGTTAATGTATTTTTAAATTTCAACATAAAATTAGCTTGGGCTCAACCATTTACATAAAATAAAATGGAATTATTGGATCCCAAATTAACTAATTTGCATTTCATGAGAAGACTTACTTTGTCATAATTTCTCTATACTTTATGTTTGGTCTCAACTTACATCAGTCTAACATATTGTTGTGGTTTTATACAAGACTAAAATATACAGGTTTGGAGAATGGTTGTTATGTAACAACGTCTCTGAAATGGTAAGCCATCATGTTCCTCTTATACATCCTACTAAGTTACAAGAAAGATTAATGACTTTGTATTGTTGCAACATATTTATGACAAACCAGTTTGAACCTGACTTGGATAAAGCAAATCCTGTAGGTGGCCATATTTGCAGACCACCATGCTTCCAAAACTATGCATACTTTTGGATTGTTGGTTTTCACAACCAGTCATGCTCTACAGTTTGCAGCAATGTAAGGTTAAGTAAATGTTTCCTGTCTGTGGTTTTATTTACATTTGGAAATAGCTTAGCCACTAAGGAATGGTAAATTTTTGAATCGTGTCAGTGATGCTTATACTATTTTGTACCATCATTGGATGTTCCGATCAGAAATTTCTGATGAATAAATCATAAAGCAGATGAACACTGATATTTAAGAGGTTAAATTAAGTTTAGTGGATTTACAGAAACTGTGCAATAATTATTAAAACAAAATTAGGTAGGTGGGTTAGGGTTAGCCTAACATGGATTCCAGTTAATATCAGCAGATTCATGTGAACAATGTTCAAAATTCAGTGACATAGTTGGAGTTGCACCAGGGCTGGATACTTCAACAAGACAATGACCCTAAACACTGCTCAAAATTTATGCACAGAAACAAGTTTAGCGTTCTGGGATAGCCATCTTAGTCCCCAGACATATATATTATTAAAAATCTATGGTGTGATTTAACGCAGGTTGTCCATGCTCGGAAACCATCAAACCTGACTGAACTGGAAAAGTTTCATGAAAAAAATGGTCCAAAATACCTTTAACCAGAACCCAGACTCTTATTGGAAACTATAGAAAGTGTTTAGAGGATTTTATTTCTGCAAAGATAGGATGCCTAATTTTGTTGGAATAATTATTGCACACTTTCTGTAAATCCTATAAACTAAATTTAACTTCTTAAATATAATCTGCTATATGCTATAATTAACTAAAATTTCTGAGACATGGAGGAGAGAACATTTGCCGCCTCATTAGGAGCATGCCCAGGTGTTGTAGGAAGGTCATACAGACATGTGGAGGCCACACACACTACTGAGTCTTATTTTAACTTGTTTTGAAGAAATTCCACTGAAGTTGGATCAGACGGTCATTTGATTTTTTCCCTTTGATTTTGAGTATGATTTCAAATCCAGACCGCCATGGGATAATAATTTTGATTTGCAATTGATTTATCATTTTTATTTTATTTTGTTCTCAACACATTCCACTATCTAGTAAATAAGATTTTTCAACCAAAATATTTTATTCATTAAGATCTAGAATGTGTTTTTTTATTGTTCCCTTTATTTCTTTGAGCAGTGAACGTAATAATGGCTTTCACATATTTGCACCTGACTGATTACACAAACGTTTGTTTATATTTTTTAACATTTAAATAGTTTTAATCCTTTGGATGAACATTGGATTAGCATTTGGTTAAATTGCCAGAACTGTATTCCAATCTGAACAGAGTTACAAAATTGTTACAATTGCTGTTATCTAAATGATTGTCTTTTTACAGGAGGATTGAGCAAAGCTTTCACATGTGCGATCGGATAGTGATATATTTCTTTATTGCGTCCTCCTACGCCCCCTGGTGAGTACAAGATATATGATTTACAGAACAGAATGTAAATAAAAGCCCGTCATATATACGTTGCTAAAACAGACCAGACAAAATCTGTGTAACCTCCTTTTGATTTGTTTCAAAAATGTAGATTTGTTATAAGGGCAAATGTAATTTGTATGTCTTTGTAGGTTGAACTTAAGGGAACTCGGGCCCTGGGCAGCACATATGCGCTGGCTGGTGTGGATCATGGCTTGTGTGGGCTCAGCCTACGTCTTCTTTTTCCATGAAAAGTATGTGGTGATTCATTCACTTCTTCAAATTTAGGAATAGTTTAATAAAGCCTTAGACCAGCAGCTGGCAGGTAATTAAAGAAAATGTAAGAAATTAGCCTTTTTAAATATACGCTTTATGGACAAAGTTATTGGGACACCTACAGGCTCTTTTATGATATCCCATTTTTATTTTCCACTCCGTATGCAACTTGTTCAGTGTGGGCCACAATTTGGATACACCCTAAAAATGGAAGTGGTTGCTAAGATCACCTTACTATTTGTGGCATATTAGTACATAGGACGAGAGAAACATTTGAGGCCGGGTGACACCCATGTCGGCCATTTGCAAACCTGGCATTTTGATTCAACTTTACTTTTTTCAATGTGAAGAGGGTAATGTGACACATCAGACACAGAGAATTGCACAAGAAAAACAATGCTGTATTCATTTTTAACATAGCTTTATTCATTATCGAGTTATTGACACGCTTGTGACCTGGAGCAACAACAGTAGCCCACTGAAGGATGTGCTCAAAGTTCTGCCCATTGAGTTGAATTGTCAATGCGATTCTCTTCACCCACTCTTGACACCAAGAGCAATACCGCAAAAGAATTTCTACCACAGGCCTTCTGTATCCATTGTCTCAGGTGGTATGTGGTAGCATTTTTAATCCCACCCACTTTTGTTAAATCCTACTTACCATTGTCGATGGAGGACCCTCATAGAAACCAATCAGGAAATAACGCTTTTTTTAAACTTTGCTCCTGTTTTCCACGATTTATCTATGTGAGATGAGCATTTCAAGCATGATGATTATGAAAACTAAAATCAGAGCTTCGTGTGCCTCTCTTCAATCCGTGCCAGAAAATCAGCTTTGTGTTTTATCTAAACAGGCACAGGTTTTACACGTAATTCAGAGTAAATTTGGAAATTATATTGTCATTATATATATACTCATTATATATGTTAAGCTGCAGTGTGTCATTTTAGTAACTTTTTTGGATGGTGGTGTGGCACAGGGTTGTTTTTACGCAAAAAAAAATGCGGTTGAAAAACACTGCGC
Source organism: Xyliphius kryptos (assembly GCA_025769995.1). Lineage (NCBI taxonomy): Eukaryota > Metazoa > Chordata > Actinopteri > Siluriformes > Aspredinidae > Xyliphius > Xyliphius kryptos. The sequence goes on along the minus strand of JAOUQT010319682.1, from coordinate 11,672 downwards.
TATATAACTTATGGATTTAATGCAGATACTTGTATATTGTTTTAACGTCCTTGAGTTTATATAGATAACCCTGCACTAGTAGAGAAGACGTAGGGGCAATTAAGTCTAAATGTATGTTTGTATAACACATTTGTTTTGTTTTCAGTGTTTAGACCTAAAATGTTTATTACTGTGTATTATATCCTTTAACCTAAATTAAGCACAGATTTTTCTTTTAAGGAATAAGATACTGGACCTGATTTGCTACACAGTCATGGGAGCTGTCCCTGCGTTTGTGCTTCTTTCAATGGTAAGAATAAAGGCATCCAATAAAAAACATATTTAATTTTCTGAGCAAGTAAATTCTTAGACCTTTATGTTGCATGGGACACCTTACCTTACTGTACCGTTTTGCATGAACACATATATTATTATACAATATCAACAATGGGATGTCCACTGGTCGGTTCTTACACTGTATTAGAAGAAACCCTGGGCAGGATGGGGTCCATGGTTTAGTTAGAAAGCTTAAGTGTAAGTGGTAAACCTCTAAACTATGTACCGGTAATATCCCCTTCTGATCTCTGACTTGTGTTCTCAGCCCAACAGAGAAGGTGTGGTGGAGTTGTCGATGGGGGGAGTCTTTTATGCCATGGGTGTGTTGTTTTTCAAGAGTGATGGACTTGTTCCTTTTGCTCATGCCATCTGGCACATCTTTGTGGCCATAGGAGCAGGTATCCATTATTATGCTATTTGGAAGTACTTGTATGCGACAGGAAGCCATCCCATACACAGCAGCAGGTGACAAATGTGCTATGGAACAAAAATGGCGATCGTATTTAGTAAATGACCAATTATAGACTAATCTTTCCTTAACACATGTTGCCTATTTTAGTTTTTTTTTTTTTAAAGTTATATTTTTATAGAAAACAACAACGGTGTAATGAATTTTGACTTGCTGTTTAATATATGGTTAGATTTTTAAACTGAAATAAAATGTAATTTAAAAAAAATTGCCTTTCTTCATGACAGCATGAATCTTATTATGTGCTAATGGCATATTGTCCTTCCAATAAATTATAGTATGCCTTTAGCATGAGCCCACTTTTGTATTTGTGTTATGGACTACCATGACATTTTATAATAATAGTCTTTATACTAATTGATAAATTGACATTTGATGGTATTAGAGATGCTACAAAGTTTGTTTTTACAGCAAGGGATATTCAGGATATAATACTGTGAGTGGCATCCATAATAACAGATTACTGTTTAAGAACTTGTTGTAAAAAGTATGGAATCACTTTCTATAGTAAGATACTTGAAGATGAAAGTTACTTTTACATTCTGCTTCAGTTAGTTTGTCCGAAACTTGTTAAAGGCAAAAACCGAACTGTTACAAAGAAAGTTTTTATTTCTTACAATACAACTCCTATAACCTCAGATCTTATTTGTTATGCTGCTGATTGATTCGAAGGGCGTCACAGCATCCTGGCTGTTAATGTACAGCAATAGTCTGTCAGTGTGATTTGTATTTTCATGGTATGGGATATCTGTTCACATGATCCTTGGCTGTCAAAATAGATTTTTAAGACGGAAGTGTTCTGCATACGGCCTTGTGTGTGTTTCTTAGTATTTTACAATTTTCTATGTATGTATTAAGGATAAAGTCTCACTAAGGTTAATAATCTATTTTACACTTATGTACTGTGTAACTGCAGAACTTGAATATCTTGACAAAGTGCCTTATCACTGTATATATTACAGTATAGCAGTATTGTATATTATACAGAGGCACGAAAATGTTAACTAGGTTTGTAAAATATGAAATTATTTCCGAAAGGCTTAGTTTTTTTAAGCAGCATTACTTTTGTTTTAGTTTTTTACAATTTTAAAATGCATTAACTAAAGCAGGTTTTTAAACCATGATATTTGTTGGTTTCAGAATTTGTAAGAGGTGTAGTAGCTCAGTGTTTAGGGTAAAGATTAATCAATCTGGAGTTTGGATTTTCAAACATAGATCGCACTCAACAACTTACTCTTTGCAAATAGATATTTTCTTTGATGTATTCACAATAATGCACATCCTCTCATGCCTTACTGCTTTAATATGATATAAAAAAACACTAATTAATATAATATAAAAATACTCTTAATTGGAATCGAAATAAAAATGCTTCAAATCTATATTCTTATCTTAACAAATGCCTTTCGGAAATAAGTTTTATCTTTTACTTTTCTAGTTGTATTTACAGTAATCATTCTGTATGTGATTGTAGGCCCACAGTTTACAGCATCAGCTGAAATATCTATAAAATTCACATATTTTATTAAAAGACCATAATGTGATTCAGCAACTTAAGTTTTTAGTAATTAAACCAATTGTAATTTTCCACAATTTTGCCTTATATACAAATAATGAAATGCAGATGGTTAGGGAAATAAATGCACAGTTTAAAAGATTTAATTTATTTTGATCAACATTGGACTACAACACAAAATAAAGTTTTTAAACAACTTGCTGTCCAAGTTCCTTCTGTTAAACCTTCAATTCCATAAGTTTATGAAGTCATTTAGTCAGGATGAATACGCCTAGTACCCGTGTTCTGTGTGTTTTCAATAAGATGTAATTACCGTCAGTCAGAAGGCGTGTTAGACAGGAAGCTGGAATGGCAATGCAGCAGGTCACTAATGGCTCTCATGCGCTGGGGCAAAGCAGCGTTGGTATCTTTGTGCCAGCGTGGACATGAACCCTGAGTTGATGGGGCAAGTACGAACTGGGCCACGTTTGGCAGCTTGAGCAGGCTGATGAGTTCATGGGCTCGTGTGATTATCTCCTCACTGTCCTCCTCACTGAAGCATGACGTTACAGGCTCACTGTGTGCAAATGCGCGCATCTTTGAGAGGAACAGTGATGCCCTGAGGAAGAAACAAAAGTTCTTACAAATAACCTTAAGAGTCATATTCACTTCAGTTTTTTATTGTAGCACAGCAGGGGTATTTCCCTAGTAATTAAACAATGCATGTCTTTCTTAAGCCTAAAAGAAAGTGACATTACGTGCAGTATGTACAGATTGGGTGAATCCCACCATATACATTAAATAAAATTAATTTAGGGCGGCTTCCATGTTCTCCCTGTGTACCCATGGGTTTTCTCCTGGTTCTCCGGTTTCCTCCCACAGTCCAAAAATATGGATTTACAGTAAATTGGATGGTATAAATTGCCCTGTATAGTATGTGTATGTGTGTGAGAGTGAATCTGTGCCCAGCAATAGATTGGTGTCGGTGCAAAAAACAATCTCTCCTGGATGGGCCACAACCCTGGTAGAGGATTAAGCAGAAAACAATGAATTACTGAATTTATTTCAATTGTGCATTGTCTAATCGCAATATCTAATCATTTCTGTTGTCTGGAGTGGAGCAACTGCAAAAGCTCTACATTTACATAAGGCTCTTATTTGTATTCACGCATTTGACACAAACATATTAACATTTGTTTAATTTCTGTTAATTTTAAAAACTGGTTATCCTACCGTGGAATAAGATCCTGACTTCGGGATGCCAACTTGGCCAATGCCATCATCAGTACAGTGAGCAAACGTGGAGAGTAGAGTGGGGGGCTGGCACACTGGCGTACCTGCGTTATTTCAAACAACACAGCCTCAAGTCCTTCAAAAAATAATGTTATCAGCTCCACTGTGCAGCGAGGATCATGGGAGATTGAAAGGTGTTCTCCTATGACGTATACCTGTCGATCCAGAAGACTCAATAAAAACATCATTCTTAAAATGTTTGTTGACGTGAGCATGATTTGGTTTCACGCTTACCACATGTGTGTAAAAGTCCTCTTTACTGTAGATGTTGGTCGTGGCACTGGCAAATTCTAGCAGTTCTTTACACTGATCAACAATCAATGGTGGATGCAGTTTGCACAGGGTCTGCAGATGTGTGCTGAACACTCTAAAGCACATTTAGGTAAATATTTAATCCACACAAATGAAGCAAAAAAAATAATTTAAAAATCATTAAATCAGTGTAACTACTAGTGCAAGGCCTGACCTGTGCACCTCAGTACTGTAGTTCTTTATGTTGTACAGCAAGCTGCTTCTCTCGAGAAGAATCAGTAGCAGCTGATTTATCAGCTTCTCATTAGCCATCTATATGCACAAGCAAATCAGAATCATAAAGGACACTTTAGCCTACAAGCACTTTCTGCATGGTCTGTATTTTAATAAAAGAACGGTTGAAAATGTTATTAAAACAAACCTATGAGAGTAATAAAAGGTGAAAGGAAATGGTTGTAAAACATTAAACATAATAAAATGAACCTTTTATGAAACTACTGATATTGTCAGCTCATTGTTCCTTATGATTGTCACCCTGCTAAATTTAGTTCCCTCCTCAGAAAATGGAGCTCAATATACAGTCCCTGAAAAAAGTCAGATTAATAACTGGGTGCAAAATGAAACTGTAAAAAAGTGCCCTGGTGTCCACAGCTTGGTAAAGCCCATAACATCTGTTTTTTTGCAAAGACAAAAGTCTTATGTTTTTAAATAATTTAAGCCATTACAGAATAGAGTGTCACCTGGAACAAAGAACGTAAATACATTCCAAACATTCAACCACCAACCAAAGTGCTGATCATAAAGTCCTTGAAAACCAAGTCTGCTGCTGAGGTGGCAGACATCTTTAATGTGCCCAAACGTCAAGTGAAGAGGAGAATAAAAAGATTCCAAAAAACTGGTGTTGAGGAAGAGTCCTTAAGACAACTGTTCGAGGGGAGAGTTGCTTCGACAGTCCAGAGCCAAATCTTTTTTCAACTGCAGCGGAGCTACCTGAGAGCTGGTCACCAGGAAACGCTGTATGTACAAGAACAGTTTGACGATTTCTTTCACACAGGGGTCTCCATAACCGAAATAGTGCTCATAAACCAGCATTGAACAGAAGACAACAAAACATGTGGCATTTGCCAAGGTCCACAGTTTGTAGAAAAGATAGACAACGGAAATGTGACATAAAATTGTTTATCTTTTCTGATGAATCATCCACTGAACTGCATCCCAATCGCCACAAACCCTAAATTCACCCAGAAAACAGTGTAATTGGGTAGACGAAAAATCATGGTTTGTGGTTAAATTCAGTATGGGGGTGACTGAGAGCTGTGCAGAGGCTGTGCAGAGTGGATGGCAACATTATTGTCCAAACCAGAAGAGAGGGCAAATTCTGCAGCAGGATACTTCAGCCTCAATGTCAAAGTTCCTAAAAGCAAAATCAAGGTGCTCCAGGATTGGCCAGCCCAGTCACCAGACATGAACATTATTGAGCATATTTGGGGTAAAATGAGGCTTCAAAGATGAAACCCAAAGAAATATCTTTGAACTCTGGGAGTGCTGCAAGACTGGTTTCTTTGCCATTCCAGATGACGTCATCAATCAAAGTTATTTAAGTCATTGCCAAGATGTATGGATGCAGTCCTCCGAGCTCATGGAAGTCATACCTTAATTTTTTTCCAAGACACCATGAATTTATGTTTTAATGTTATGGCAGAATGTTGTGCATTTAAAGTAAAGTATATGTTTAACAGTTTTGAACAAAATTTTGGGGGTGTCCCATTCCCATCCAAGGGAAGAATGTTTCATGATGCCAACCCAAACATGAAAACTCCACCCAGATCAGGATTCCAACCTGGATCCCATGAAGTAAGAGGTGGACATGCTAATCACTGTCACCGTTTTTTTCCTTAAGTTAGATTAACTCAATTTAGAATAAAACATTCTATAAACTAAAGGGTAATGTGCAGGTGTCTGGTTTTGTCCATATAGCATAAATACACACAGTTGTATTTGAGTTTACCTATTAGAATGGTCACCTGATTTTAAAGTTTAGTTAAAGAATAAATGATCAAAAAGTTAAAGCTGTCTAAATACAGGACTGTTTTTTTGTCAAATAAGGGCTGTTACCTGAGTTACTGTATTAAAATAGAGATGAAGGAGAACTGGCACAATCTGAGCACAGCGCAGAACTCTTGGACTTTCAGTCATTCCATCCAAAGCCTCGTGAAGACTGCTCAACCTGAAGAGGAACAGGAAGACAAACTTGAGATTTCAATAATCTTAACATAAAGCAATTAATTTAAATATTTAATCTAGATTATTATACCCAAAAAAATAAGTTTATCTTTTTCATAGCAGCAAATAAACCAATAGTTTAACTTTCAAGTTTTATTGTGGCTACAAACTGTACTGCAGTCAAATGTATACTGCTTAACACATAATTATCAATGGCAGCATTAAACACTTAAGTCTTCAAGACAAGCATCACCTGTCAATAGTGTCACCGGTGCCTGAATCAGGTCGGAGGATATAGAGGAAAAATCCTCGATAAGAAGGATGCCGGAAGGCATCTAGTGCAGCAGTGATCTTAGAACCTTGCTGGTCCCATGTAGCTCGTTCTATGGGCTGATAAAAAGCAGACCTAAAAATATCACAAATTTTTATTAAATCAGTTCAAACTCTGGGCAGAGTAACCAACCTTTCATTTAACAGACTCAAACACAATCACTATTAGAGATTCACAGCTAGGAACAATTTAGTGTCCTTTATTTGCGTGACCTAAAACCCTATTTTTAATTTCTATTGGATTTATAAAAACAATAATAATTCAAAGACTTTAGCTTTTTTTCCGTAAATTTAGAAATGTATGCAGTTATACTCATAAGAGGAAAGGACATCAACATATAAAATATACACTAAATCTCTAAAGGACCAAGTCCCAAAAAAATGGCAAACGTACGATTTTTCCCAATTTTTCCCTGCTGAACCATGGAATTTGCACAACAGAGCCTGACCCCCTTTTTTGATTCCTAACATGGCCTTTTGGTTCTATCAGTCACATATTTCTGAGATAATGTCATCAACAAAACAGTTGAACTTTGCGACATGGCTGTAACCTTCATTTGCCAACATTGGGATACCATCGGAAACATGCTATCAGTTGTTCTTAGTCACAGAAGAAAAGTTATACAGCCTGTATAAATATGACTGTCAATGTTAAACTAGTTATAATTAAGTCAGCTTGTTCTTTAATCTCATAATGGTGACAATTAACTCTGTATATTTCATCACTGCTTGTTGATTATATGATCTTCCCACCCCTGTCTGTGATGCCGAGGGATTCAGAATTTTCAAGAAATATCTGAATCATATCTCTTCTGCAACACTTACTTTAATATTTTGTACAGCCATGTTCTCTTCTATAAAAATAAGGGTGGGTGACATTTTGGGCAATTTGGCATTTAACCAAATTAGCAAATGATCAGGATTAATAATAATAATGCATATACCCACAAACGTACTTACTAATTGTGTTGTTCTCTTTTTTATATGTTGCTTTAGAGAAAAGCATCTGGAAAATGGTTATATGCTAATGTTTATCTACTGAGTTTCTCTTGGGAAAGGAAAAAGGTGTGACACTGATGGAAACTTGAAATCACAGAAAAGTACTGCAGATATTCAGAATGGGATAAAAATAAAAGTGGAATTCTTTAACAAACCTGTGCTGAAGCTCCAGTGCAGCAGCCAGGCAGGGCAAATCCAGAAGTGAATGAAGTAACTCAATTGCAGTTTCAGGAGTCATAAGAGATGGCAGCAGCTCCATATACTCTGAGATTAGTCCTGGACTGTTCCAAGCCAGAAACTAGAAGATAAAGTCAAATTCAGTAATAACAGAATAGCATGAAGCCAATGGGAGTTTGAGATGGTAGAGAGAAATGAACACCTTGAGAAGGTTGGGGAAGCTGTGCCTGTATACGGGGACCTTCTCCTTTAGCACATTCACGTTGTGGAGGCAAAACTGTATGAACTCGTAGGCCAACATGGGCTCGTTGAAGAGTTCAGCTGGGAAACGACTAAAGAGTTGGCAGAAGATCGATTCGGAATCCACAGCGGCAGTCTCACCTGATTAAGAATACACAGAGATTTGGTTACAAACAGATAAATTAGTACAGCACTGATGCCACTTTTTGTCAGACGTAGTTCAAATATGAATTGGGTTCTTGCAGATACAGATGTGTGTTCAATTTGAGTACATATTAACACCAACATGAGAGTAGAAATGTGTTTTTCCAAACTGTAATCTGCAATTATTGAAGATGAAAGTGTTGAACCCACAGACAGCTTTGCAATTAATTCAACATGTAATGAAATCTCGTTCTTCTGTGCATTGTAGGGTGAAAATTTAAATCACAATAAAGTCTGTCCAATGTAATGTTTCCACCAGACTGCATTTGTCTCCCTCTAGAGGCTAAAATAGGCACGGGACTGGGAACCATTCATTCATTCATTATCTTCTGCTTATTCCTTCATAAGGGTTCCCCATGCCCATCCAGGGGAGAACGTCTTGGGCACTGGGCAGATACATTCACATACACACACTATACAGGGCAATTTAGAGCATTCAATTTAACTTCATGTTTTTGGAGTGTGGGAGGAAACCTGAGAACCCGGAGGAAACCCACACAGACATGGGGAGAACATGTAAACTCTACCCAGACTGGGATTCAAATCAGGAATCCCCAGCGCTCCGAGGCGAATGTGCTAACCACTAAGCCACTGTGTCGCCCGGACTGGGAACCATTACACATAAATGACATAATAATGTCATCAGTGTCATTGTATTTGTATAGAATAGTATTTGAATTTGTATAGTATTGTATAGTCATAGACGTACGAGTAAGAGGACATAAACACAATAGCAGACAGATATTTGATAATGGCATCGGTGCATCTCTTAAAACTTTCAAACTTGGTGAAATAAATGTTTAAGTTAATTACTTGATGTCATAAAATACATTCTGATCTGTAAATTAAACCATTACATCTGTGTTGGTTTTAAAACTCGTAGTTTACCAGCAGAGTCTTAAAGGAGGAAGTTTGCAGGACACTCACTGTGGTTGAGGTAGTACTGAGCAATAGGAAGCACAGCTCGAGCAAAAGACAAGTCTCCACTCAGTCTGCCATAAAGTGCTTTGATACAGGGAAAAACACGGTACACATAGGATGGATCCTCACTGCAGATAATGTCCATTATGGTCACTGCCTCCACAATGCACTAAGGAACAAAAAACAATCATTTAACTGATTCTGTACCAATTTCTGCTGACAATTAAAAAATTCCAGTTTAACCAATGACCACTGAAATCAGACCAGCTGATTAAAGTAAAAAACATATGCAGCATATTTCCAAACTTAACAAAATAACTATGCAGATAATTATAATAACAATCATTAGCTGCTGGCATTTCTCAGAATTACTAAAAATCTAAATTATATATTAACTCGCGGACACATACGTATACAGACACATACACACAAAAAACGCTAATGTATTGTTGTTTGGATATACAGTGCATCACAAAAGTGAGTACAACCCTCACATTTCTGCAGATATTTAAGTATATATTTTCATAAATCGAATAATAATAAGTAACTGTCTTACTGCTTTCTGAAGCTCTGCATCGGTTTTCTTTAGAGCCTCTGAAATAAAGCAAAATGATTTACAATTTATTTCACAAATATTAATAGTACAGGTTCATCTGGACATGTAACTTTTACTTACTCCGGTCACTCTGCTCAATGAGACGGTGGCAGTACTCGAAAGCTTTTTCTCTAAGCCGTTCTTTTGGTGGAAGCAGTCGACTAGATGAAGAGGTGGCTGATACCATGGACATCACAGAACTGTCCAGCTCAGATCGGTCCTCTGCACCAAGAAAATAACATTATGTCACCATCCACTACACTTTACCCATTAGATCATGCGGTGGCTAATCAGTGTCTACTGGAAATAATTTAGAGTACAAATTAATTACTTCTGATGATTGTCTAAAGCAGAAGAATAAAAACATCAAAATGAAATTTGTACTGGCAGATTATATATATTAGGTTAATAATTCTAGAAACATAGCAAGTTGAAAAATTCAGTTCCATAAATCTGGAAAAGCTGATTGCAAAAGCACCTATTTCTATAAGTTTGCACCTAACTTGTGTAAATAAGAGTTGTATCAAAATTAAGTATTATCCAAAACATTTTCACTCAGACCTCGGACTTTTGCCCAGTATGTGTAATATACAACTTATAATACACAAGCCGTTATAAACAATGTGCTACCAAGACTATTGCTATAAGGTCACTAATGTAAGTAAAGCAGCTTGATTAAGTACATACTTAGTTAGTTAATTTGATCTTGGTTAGGGCTTTACACTACTTACCCGGGTGTAATGTTTGAATGACCTGAGTTTCTTTAAGATGAGCTAGCAGAAAAATCCAATCTTGTGTTACTTATGCACTTTAGAAAGAGAACAATTGTAGTATCTAAAATCCCACATTACTAAAACTACCTGATATACAAAACACAAACAGGTAAAGTAGCTTAAATTATCCTTAGCCAAAAACAATAAAGATGAAAATCACAAATGAACTTTCCGGTCAAGGCAAATAAAGGCCTTCTGTGTTTACCTGTTTCAGCAGTTGTGGTTCCATCTTTGTCGTAGGTAAGCAACCAGCTCTTCAGCATGGAAAATGCATACATGTTCATCCACTGATCTTCTGTGTAGCTCTGGCCCACACACAGGACAGTGAAGAAATCTCCAGCAACTGCACCATCCACTTCAGTCATTAGTGCTGGCTGTTAATCATATCACATAATAAAATCTTATTTAAAAGCACACTAGTAAAAATCTAATTTGATGTAGATTTGATATTTAAATGTATTACACGTTTTTGTGGTTAGGTTAAAATAACTTTACAACAATGCACAGCTGATGTATGAATTTGGAATAAAACTGCAGTACCTGTCGTGTTCTGGGACTGGTAAAAAATCCTCCAGAGGTAACTGAGACTCCCTGATAGATGCTGGCATAGCGCAGCCAATCAGCCAACTTCCGACTGACTAGACTGACCTGATCTAGTTTCAACAAATTCAAAATTACACCATTTACCAATAATTCTAATAATATAATTTACAACAATTTGTAGATTTTAAAGAACAGTCTATTACAACAAATATAAACTATCAGAAGCATAACAACAAAAAGGTGCCTGTGGGGATGTGTTTTGAGAAGTTTCTTAGAAATGCTGAGTGATGCCTTACAGTGTTGGTAAGATTGTTCCACCATTTTAGCAGTGGCGAATGAAATGGAATGAGAATCAGCACAACAGTAAATTAGACTTTCAACTTTAATCACTAGAGCGTAGTGAACGAGTTGGAGTGTATGTAGGAAATATGGATTGAAAGTAAGAGGGGGCAGATCCAGAGATTGCCCTGTAGGCCTAAGTCAGTGCCTTGTACTGAATGCGAGCAGCTACAGGGAACCACTGGAGAGAGAGAAGTAGTGAAAAGACATTTCGCTTGCGCTGGTGGAACACAAGTCGGGCTGCAGAGTTTTGAAGCAACTGTAAAGACCCGATTGTGAAAACTGAAAAACCAGCAAGCGAAGCATTACAATAGTCGAGCCGGGATAGGATGACTAACAACAATCAACAACACTGCTTTACTTTTAGTTTTATTCTAGATCCAAAATTGTGCCTTTTTTGGAAAGTGAAGTAGATGACTGATTATTTTGCCCTTAATGATTGCAGATGAGTTGCCGTACCATGGCTGACCCTGTGTGCTGACTTCAACCATCTATGTGAAAATT
>JAOUQT010319676.1:0-14263 GCA_025769995.1 Xyliphius kryptos | reverse complement strand
CAATCCCCAGCACTGAGAGGCGAACGTGCTAACCACTAAGACACCGTATCACCATACTTAAGATTATTCGATAAGTATTTCATCGCATAATTTTCTGCTTAAACCTTTACTAGGTGTCCTGGTCCATGTTTAAATATTTTGGGTGAGGTACAGACACACCCAGGACACGTTTCAGGGGCTGGGCACACAGACACTATATAGAGGCAATTTAGAGCAGCCAAATATGAATCTATGATAGAAGATAACTGGAGAACCTGGAGAAAACCCAGGTGGACAATAAAGAACTTTGTGTATGTTCCGTGTGTATTATTTGAATATTCATAAGATTTTTCCTGTGCCTTACCATAAGCATTGCAATACACATATGACCTGATGTTGTGCAAATGACAAATAAACTTAAAACTTGAACTAAAAACTCCACCCATATTGGGATTTGAACCTGGATCCCCAGCACCGAGAGACGTGCTAACCACAATGCTAACGTGACAGCATAAGTATTAAAACCTTCGATAAAGGATAAAGCAATAAGTTACAGTAGGACATGCATTATTGTGACAAAATCACGGTATAAAGGTGTTGTTAGACACAAAATTTATTTACAATAATGCATGTCCTGCTGTGTCTTATTGCTTTAACATCTGTTGAAAGTTTTGTTACTTTTGTTACTTATGCTGGCACAGTAGCATTGTCGTACCTGCTGTGGTACATTGTGGCATAGCAGGACATGAATTATTGTGAATAAATGTCGTGCCTAACAACACCTTTTTACATTTTGTCATGGTAAAAAGGTGTTGTTAGGCACGACATTGATTCACAATAATGCACAAGCTTAAGTGCCTTATTGCTTTTATTAAATAGATACAAACATACTACAAAGAAAAAACAAAGTTTGACTCATAAATGTGTTTATTGAAAGCAAAATCGGTACTAAACTGGTCTTCCGCCATATAATCTAGTCCAGTTTTGAAAGTGAACACTAATTGCTGAGTAACAGGTTTCCGGTTTGCCATCTAGTGGCCAAATTACTAAAAGGTTCCTGCAAATAATTATTATTATAATAAACATTAATTGTAAATAAGCAATCTCTCTTTTATAGTAACACAACAAATTAGGGATTAAATTGATCCAGTTTGGTGCTGACAAATCACCAAATCAATTTACCATGAACTACTTTTATCACAAAATCGAAAGTGTTCAAGAAACTAGTTTCTTACTGAAAAACCACCTAAAATGATTTTAAAAACTGAATAAACAGTAATGTAGGGTACATTAATAACAGGAGCTGTTTGTATGGCGTGTACTGCTTTTGGGGTGTTGCAAAAGGTGTGCGTGTTTAAGTGTAGGAAGTACATGAAGAAACTCCATTTCCCGCCTCCACCCACTGTACTGCTCTGTACGGGCTTTGGATGACGAGGAGGAAGTTTCATGTACAGCTGTCAGTTGCTGTTTTCAGTTGGTATTGAAAAACAGCCAGAGACTTTATGAAGTCAATAGAAGCTTTGTAAGAGCTGAATTAAATGACACTATAAACAGAAGCAGGGTTTGGAAGGACTGATCTCTTACTGTGGAACCGCATAGCTAACTCTGTAAGTAGCTGTTAGCTAGCAGGCTAGCTAGCGGGTTCTGTCTTTAATGTTTATACATGACGGTCGTTTCTGTTCAGCGTTACGCCTTTAGATAAACTTATTGGTCTTATTTTGACTGTAAATCTATAACGTGTCAGAGTATTCAGACTGTCATTTTACTCCGCCCTGCTGTCCCGCATGTGATGTCACTTCAATACATTACAGTCCCTCACGTAGCAGCAGAGCTCAAACCGAATTAAATCTGCTGTAAATACAACTATATCACTGCCTTAAATCCAGTTACCTTTTTATTTTTAAATTATGCCACATAATTCGTTCGGTTCACCTTATATTTACAGTATAACCTGAAAAGTACATCAAAACAACAGTTGCTCCTCTAAACAGCCATAAGTCTTTATATCATACCTGTTATAGGACCAAAGGCACACTAACGTTACATGCTGTGCTTCTACATCCCAGTTGGGAGTTGTTGGATTCTGATCTGGTGACTAAGCATTAGTCAGTTTGAAATCTCATTTGGAATGGCAGTGCAGAGAATGTTCATAACCGTCCTTGCTAATTGTATTCCAATAGTTTGGCATTCAGGTGATGATTGTTTAATATGAATGACATTCACATCCAACCTGGTATGTACACACACAAGCTATGTTCTATTAATGCAGTGACACCTCAAAGATGGCAAATGTTGACCAAAGTGCTGCATGGTTAGATCAAGCAAAATTGTACAAATACTAAAATAAATATGGACTTCAGTAAGCGTCATATTTGGTTTAGGATATGAATCTGACGCCAGCTAGTCGTATAATGAATGTGTTTAATTTACGTTCTTTAAAATCTCTTTTTGAAGGGCGGCATGGTGGTGCAATGCTGTAACTAGAATGTGGTGCCTTATTTTTCTGTGTAAAGTTGCTTGCTGAATACTTTTACATGGCGTGATTTGCACGGTTGTCAATGGATATCTGTAGCCCTCTCACAATAGTTAATATCTTACTGTATCTGTGCAAAACAAATGAAAAGGCCAAATACATTTTGTAAAGTGTAACTGTTTGCTCATAATTATTATGAAATGGAGAGAAGAGGAATAAAGGTTAACCAATAGTAAAACTACAAAAGGATCCAGTGTACAAAGTAATGTAGAATGTAGTAGAGAGGTAAAGAACTCTGCAAGCAGGCTGAAGTGGATATAGCTTTGATTTGCAGGAGTGATCTGTGATAAAGGAGTATCTACCAGAGTGAAAGGGAAGGTTTACAGGTGAGTATTAAGATGATGGCACTGATGGCACAAAAGCACAGGAGAGAAGCAGAAAGTAGCAAAGATGAAGATGCTGCAGTTCTTATAAGGAAAATGAAGTCAGATGGAGTCTTTATCAAAACGTTAATGATCCTAAAAGTTCATAAAAGAGGACCTAAAAAAGCAAGGTACATTATATTGCCAAAGGTATTCACAGACTTGCCTTGACTCACATATAAGATTAAGTGACATCCCATTTCTTATCCATAGGGTTCAATATGATGTCGGTCCACCCTTTGCAGCTAGAACAGCTTTAACTCTTCTGAAAAGTGTGTTCATGGGAATTTTTGACCAGTTTTTCAAAAGAACATTTGTGAAGTCGCACACTGATGTTTGACGAGAAGGCCTGGCTCTCAGTCTCATTAGGCTCTAATTTATCCCAAAGATGTTCTATCGGGTTAAGGTCAGGACACTGTACAGACCAGTCAAATTCATCCACACCAGACTGTCATCCATGTCTTTATGGACTTTGCTTTGTCCTGTGTTGCACAGTCATGTTGGAAGAGGAAGCATCCATCTTCAACATGTTCCCACAGGGGAGCATGGAATTGTCCAAAATGTCTTGGTATGCTGAAGCATTCAGAGTTCCTTTCACTGGACTTAAGGGGCCAAGCCCAGCTTCTGAAAAACAACCCCACACCAAAATCCCCCCCTCCACCAAACTTTAAACTTGCAACTTGCACAATGCAATCAGACAAGTACCGTTCTCATGGCAGCCGCCAAACCCAGACTCATCCATCAGATTGCCAGATAGAGAATTGAGATTCATCACTCCAGAGAACACTCTAGAGTCCAGTGGCGGCGTGCTTTACACCACTGCATCCGATGATTTGTATTGCATTGGTGATGTGTAGTTCAGGTGGCATATAAGTGATTGGAACACCCGATTCTGATCATTTAGATGGGTGAGCAAATACTTTTGGCAATAAGGTGTATATTGTGAAAAAATTCCCATAGTCTTATATTAAATATGATTATTTGATCTTCTGGCAGATCTTTAAGCAATGCTGTTTTTAAAGACTTCAAAGGCTAGATGATGTTATGCGAAAGAGATGAGTAAAACTCTGTTAACATTACAATAACTATCAATGCAGATGCGAGTAGGTAATGGCAGCACTGCATTTTTGTCAATTTATCTGATATAATTTTGCAGTAGCAATAATAAGGCTAAAGCCAGTAACCACGAAGTACAAATTTAAAAAGCTGACTGAGTGTATGTGCATAAACAATTACAGCTGTTGCTCAGAACAGGCCTATAATGCAGCTCACTAACTCCATCTGTGCTAAATAAACTTAAGTGCATTACTAGACATTTGTGGTGCTTCAATAAGTACTCGTCTAGTGCTTCCCCTATGCCTGTTTTATTCATGAGTGTTTATGCCATATGCCCTCTTGTCTGTCTCTTTCACAGGGATCAGGGAAAATGCAAAGCAGCTTGTCAGTCTCTGACAGTTATGGTTCTTCGTTTGTCCCCCTGGTGGTGCTGGAACTGGCAGAGGACACCAAAACAGAGGCCATCACTTGGTTACTAAACAGAATAAATGACAAGCAGCAGAATGGAGGTAAGATTCCAGCTACAGTGTAATGTGGCTCGAGGTTAACTGATCATTTACCAGAAACATTTCAGCATCACAAAAAGTTTTTAAGCCTGTGCTCCTAAAATGACATAGCGACTTGGCTAGCATCTAGTATCTCACCCTAAATAGATGTGCTTAGTGTTGATGAAAATACAGAGTTTATTCAGTTTATTCTCAGTTTAAAGACTAAACACACTGACTACTTATTAGGTTGTTAAGCTTCTGAATTATTATATTATTTTGCTTGTATCTGTCTGTGCCTAATGGAAATAATGCTTGCCACAAATTCTATAATCCCACATAAACAACGGTTGCGACTACTACTATAATTCCACCACAAAATAGAAGTTCATAAATTTGTCCTGTGATCCTTTTTTCAGAGTTCGTGGATTTGATTTATTTTTAATAAGCACCTGTATTCCATTTGCTGGACATGGTATATAAAAAATATACAGCAAGCAAGTTGTCTTGTGTTTAATTACGGCCATTATTTGACACTAATACAACATAAATTGAAATAACAGATTTATTATGGTTTTGTTTTAAACCCTGGTTTATATTATTCATGTATTCTGGCTGATGACTTAAAATGATGATGCTCTTTAAGATTTCAGACAACCTGGTGCTTTCCTGACTGTTAAAATATTTTTGATGTCATTAACTAATCACTATCTTATTGTTGTGTGCGATTTTTGCGATTTTCCTTTTGTTTTGCATAGGAGCTGATTTCCTGGTGGAGCAGATGATGCAGGATAAACAGAAGGCTAACCCTAATATTTTCTTTGTGGGTGCAACACGGCTGAGGCTTCTCAATGGAGCAGAAGATGTGGGGCTTTTTAAGGAGTTTCATGATGGCACTATGCGAGGATTTACTTATGCCAACCGAGAGAGTTTTAAAGATTTCCAAGGTAAAGAGATCTGAAATATATTATATTGATGTAAAGCTACCAAATAACCTTGTTTTTTTGTATTTAACAGTTATAAGTTTGCTAGAAACATACATAAACATACATATATTACACACTAAACCAACTCATAAAGAAAGTTCTTTAAAATAAACACACAATTATAGCAATTAATCCATCCATAATCTTCCACTTACTATGGTTTCGGTGGGGTTCCCCATGCCCATCCAGGGGAGAACGTCTCAGGCGCTGGGCAGATACACCCAGGACGGGGCGCTAATCTATCGCTGGGCACACACTGACTCACACATCCACACACCCACAAACATACAAACTATATGGGGCAATTAAGAACATTCAATTTACCTGGAATCCAATTTTTTGGACTGTGAGAGGAAACCGGAGAACTTTCTGCCAAAGTGACAGAATCTGTTTAAATATCAGCAGTAAAAAAAAAAACATGCACAGATTTCCAAAACAACTACTTTTGTAAAGACAGCTCTTAATTGCTAATTTGTTCATTTGTCAGGAGATGGTGATGATTTCCTCAGTGTTGCAGAATGTCAGTATATTATTAAACATGAACTGGACACCTTGAGGGCAAAGGATGAGGCCCATGTGCCTGGATACCCAAAACTCAAACTGTATCCTGGAAAGTCAATCAGTAAGTTATCATACCTGTGACTTGTAAAATATAAAGTCATATTTATTAATAGTCTGTTTTAAACTGATAATACAACAATATTATAAATCTAAAGCATATCTAATATAGTGGTAACATTTTGATGCATGAGGATGTCCTGAGCATTTAAGTGGATGACAAAATTCATTCATTCACCACTGCTAGATGGTGGAGTGACCTTCCAACACCATCCGATTCACTTGGTATTTTTAAGAAACTTCTCAAAACACACCTCCTCCACAAACACTTGCTATAAGAAAAAAACCAGCCAGATCGAGTAATGTGCAGGGTCAATGCTATTGCAGTTTAGCTGTTTTTTCCTAAACTACTGACTTGTGGTGTTCTCTCATTTGTAAGTTGCATTGGATAAAAGCGTCTGCTAAATGACTAAATGTAAAATAAAGTATAAGCACAGTAAAGACTAAGTAACTGAACCAGCTGATGCCACTAAGTTAACGTAACTGTCCTTAATCAAATCACTTAGGTTAGTATATTTTGATAGTATAATATGCTTACTCGATGAAGAGGTGGAATTGATTTTAAATCTTCTCTTGGTTGGTAGAGACCATATTTCGATCAAGGGCCTTTGTAACAAGATTACTGAGCAACATATTAATGGCATTGCTGGATGAATCTCATAATTTCTAAGTGTTTCTATAAGCACCACTGGGGCCATTATCCACAAATGTAAAGAACATCACTTCCCCATCACTCAGCTTTGCACAAGAACACCACCCAAGATTTACAATTAGGCACTCAGGGAGTTAGCATCTCAGAGGCACCACTTAAGATGAAGGCTAGAAAAATCCTTAAAGCAGGGCATATACCTTTTTATTTGGAATTACCATAAAATACATTATCACTAACAAATAAAAAACATTTGGTAAAGCTGACTGATAAAAAAGTTCTTTAAAAACACCACTTCTCTTGTTAACAATGTAAGAAAAAGTGAAAAAAGCATTCTGTCGGATGAGTGTATTCCAAAAAAAGAAAAATGCAAATTAAAGTCTAAAGGCTGGAAAATTAGTTTGTGTTCAGTTTGTATGTCTGTAGTTTAAAAAAAAAAAAGCCTCCTTGATGTTGCACAGCTGGCGGTGTGACTGTTTTACATACGGACAGTACACAGTTGATGCTGAAAGATTATAATGAGCATCTCCAACACAATCACATAATGATGGGGTGATGATAGTAATTAACAATAACAATAGTATTATTATTATTATTTCTTAGTAGTAGTTCTCATAGTAGTAACAGTTTTACATGCTTTTAAAATCGCAATAAAGATTACATTTAAGATCACTTTAAAATAATAAAAACTTTTACCTTTATGTTTTTTAGTATTATATTACATGTTATATTTGCATCATAGATTTATCTTATTGTGGTTTCAATATTTTTGGAAAATTGCAAGTTAACAGATAATTTGTCTGTTAAATCATTTTTTACTGTTAATATCATGTTCCTCATCATATTTCTTTGCTCTGCTGGGATCTTAAATATATTTTGTCATATTGTAGTTCGTAGGTTGCAGTCCAAAGGCATTCTAGTTCAGTATTTTCCTCTTCATAGTAAAGAGGAGTTGAAGCGACTCTCTTCTTCCTGGTACAAGAAAACCAAATTGTCCTTTCAGCCTCTGGGTGAGTCAGTTGTTGAGTTTGAACTTGCTGAACTTTAAACCTGAAACCTTTCCAGTTATAGCAGCCTTCATTTTGGATCAGTAAAAGTCTGAAATAGTTTGTGATAAAAGGTAATGGATAGTTAACATGCTGTCAGATGAGAAACTGTTTGTGTTTACAGAATATATCATGTTTTTTTAATAACCAAAAGCACTTTAACAACTTATACCTACTAAACGTAGGAACTATACCCAGCTGTACTATACATATTTGAATAAGCTGTTCATTTTTTTTATCATACAGATGATATCAGACATTACTTTGGAGAGGCCCTAGCACTGTATTTTGGTTTTTTGGAGTATTTTACATTAGCCTTGATGCCTATGGCTTTTATTGGAATCCCCTACTACCTGTTTGCTTGGGAGGACTATGATAAATATGTCATGTTTGCTATCTTCAACCTGGTGTGGTCCACTGTGTTCTTGGAGGTGTGGAAAAGGTGTAGTGCTCAACTAGCCTATGGATGGGGAACACTGAGTCGCAAAAAAGCCTTTGAGGAACCACGACCTGAATTCCATGGCATTTTGGGCCTCAATCCAGTGACGGGCCGCAAAGAGCCAACTTATTCTAACACAAAGTAGGTATTTGTCACGATGTAAATTTATATTTAAATGCTCCTTTAAGTATAAAGACTGATATACCTGTTAAAGCAAATTTCCAAGTGTAAACATCACATCTGATTTGAAAAAAATAGAAAATTATATAAATATTAGGGTCCTGCAGTTTTTAATGCCATCATCAATATTATATAATTTTCGTGTATCTTAATGGTTGTTATATAAACAAGGTAATGAAAACAAAAACCGCAAAATTCGTTTGGTTCTTAATCATGAAAACATCAAGTAACACAACTGAAGGGGTTTATTATGTTTTAAAAAATGATGATTAAAGCAAAGATAAAATTCACCAGTATTTCATAAATATATGTATTTATTTATCTACAACACGTTTAGTGTCTGTTTAGTGCCACAGTTAATCTGCTGAAACCATGTAATAGCATTAAAATTTTTAAATTTCATAAATATGGATGTAGATGTGTGTATATCATGGATCCAAAAGGCAATTCAAACAATCATATCTGAAGACAAAAAAAATCTTGTTTTAAAAAAAAAAATTGTCTGTCATTGTCTGGTATGAGAGTTTGGATATTTTAATTGTATGAAAACTGGATATGATCATAATTGTAGTTATATGCTGTGTCCCATAGACGGCAGATGAGGATATATCTGGTGTCCGTTCCCTTCGTGCTGCTCTGCCTGTACTTTTCTCTCTATGTGATGATGATCTATTTTAGCATGGAGCATTGGGCAATAAGCATTTATAATGAAGACCCAAACCTCTGGACCGGTTTACTGCTGTTCATCCCAAGTATCATTTATGCTGTAGTCATTGAAATCATGAACTTGCTGTACCGCCACGCAGCTGAATTTCTCACACACTGGGGTAAGAAAGCAGAATCGTATACTCATGGGATGAGTTTGTACAGTTTGTCCCAAATAAACAATCGTGTTGACATGCTGTTCTAAACGCAGCAATTCTTTGAAAGCAACAGCTATTGATAATAAAACATGCACTTTTTGTCTATTTTATATTTCTACATCGGATTAATAATGTTTTTACTTAGCATTTACTTAAAAGGCACTCTTTATTAATTTTAAATTCTTTAATCACTTTTTTCACATGACTTATACTTTCCAGGGCCTCCACTTGTTCTCATAGAGTCTTAAGGTTCTTTTTATGTTGCATCTTCCTACAGTTGTACAGACTGGTGATTTGAGTTCTGTTGTCTTATTTTTATTGCATCATACTGAAGAAGCTATAGGGAGTTGGGTGTAAACATCCACAAAAGATAGCAGTGATCCAAATACCCAGACCAACTTGTGTGGCATTGTCAGTCACACCCCAGACAAAATTACCATGATTTTCTTTGATATCTTGCTGGTTGATATTGAACATTACTTAGCTGCTGGATTATAGCTCTATAATCTTATACAATGCACTATAATCACACATTCGTCACATGGTGCACATCAGTACTGATGAGCAGAGGTCTCTGTGTGTGTGTGTCAAACTTTCAATTACTTCAATGCTGTAAAACTTTAAACTCTAATACATTACTGTATTAAATAAGGTTGTCACCTTACAGTAAGACGAACCAGGGACATTCTGCCAAATGGGAACTCGGGGCCTAGGCTCTGAGTTTGCAATCCGTAATACAGAGATGTTAAAAGGTTTTTACTGAAGCTTGCCATCTCATCTTAGTCTGTCAATTCTGCATCACCATGTCTTGCCACTAGGTGACAGTCATCGACATTTCCAATATTGATATTGGCCACATACTGAGAATTTAGAAGACTATATACATTTTCATTATTTTCATTTTAATATTAATTGATCTGTGGAGCTGTTCATAATTCACCATGCACATTTACAATTTATGTTTTTGTATTAAGTAATTTGGTTTTAAGTAATAAAATATTGTTTTATACTCAATCCAACTTTTAATTACATTGTTGATGAAATCATGCAAAGCCTGAGTTTGCCATTCTCTCTTCTGTTCTATAATTAGAAAATCACAGACTGGAGTCCAACTTTCAGAATCACCTGGTTCTTAAGGTCTTGGTGGTAAGTTGAAAGAGTTTTCTTGTTATCATTTTTCATAGAGACTAAAAGTACAGAAACTTAAATAATTCTTATATATTACAGTTTAACTTCGTCAACTGCTTTGCGTCTCTGTTCTACATTGCATTCATAATGCACGACATGGCGCTGCTCAGACAAGTGAGTAATTCTGGTTTAGCTCTCCATGACATTGTTTTAAGTCTAATTTTATTTGTAATAGTAAAGTTTATTTATTGATAATATTGGGATAAATGTATTAAATTAAGACAATTTTGTTGGTTTGATATACTTTTTTGTATTGTTCTGTTAGATGTTTGGTAATGTATCTTTTTGAAAGTGCTTCTTTTGCACACACTTTATGCAGTTTTCAGGGTGAAGGAAATTACTTTTCTGTTTGTCACAGAGTCTTGCTACTCTGCTTATCACATCTCAAATTTTGAACCAAGTGATGGAGGCTTTTCTGCCCTACTGGCTGCAGAGGAGACGTAATAAAAAGGTCCATAAGAGAGTGAGGACGATAATGGGAGATAAAGAACTCCCTCTGGTGGAACAAGTTTATCTGGAGAAAGATATGAACACCTACCTGGTAAGTCACAAAATTAGTTTAATTTTCTTAAAGATTCACTTTGTTTGATAACAGGGCAGGGGAAAGAATGTTTATTTTCACATTTCTGTAAATTGTTAATGAGTATTTTAAGAGCCATGTACGGGCCTGACCCACTAGTCTGGAGGTACACTGCCATTTAAAAATCACATTTTACATTTGTATATTTATAATACTTAATACAGTTTACTAAATAAGGATGAGGTAGATTATATTTTGCCTAACCGTCTCATCATCAGGGCACATTCGATGACTATTTGGAGCAGTTTCTGCTGTTTGGCTACGTCAGTCTGTTTTCATGTGTGTATCCTTTGGCCGCTTTACTGGTGGTGCTCAACAATGTGACCGAAGTCTATTCAGATGCTTTGAAGATGTGCCAGGTGTTCAAGCGTCCATTTCCTGAACCTGCAGCTGATATTGGTGTGTGGCAGGTAATGAAGAGGCCAACAGTTATTTCATACTATTTTATACCTGAGAATGTCACACCATAACAAAATATTTTGAAATACTGTGGCAATGTGTTTACCAGGTAGTAGATATTTAATTTTAGGGTTTTGTGATGGCACAGCAGTCCAAAGTCTGGCATACTTTTTCATGGGTTTGACTAAGTGATCCACAGGCATTTTTATGGGCTATGATCGCAGTTTTCACTGGGAAGCTGAATGATGTACTGTGGCAAGATTAGAACCCGTCCCTAAAGTGTTCTGCAGTTCATGTTCCCCCACCCCAAAGAGAAAAGCACAACCTCCATTCCACTCCAAAAGTGTAAATTAAATCCAAAACTGACTGTATATTTAAGTCAAATGTATATGTTGCCTATCAAATTAAAACATAATAATGTTAAATCTGACATCAGGAAACAATTTAGTCGTTTTTGCACATTTTCTGCTCTATTAAAATACCTATAAATGTCAATTGTCTTTTTTTTAATCGGTGTAATAAAAAGCTTTTGTATATTAATATTTATTTAATGTTCAAGTTGTTCTGGCATGAATTTTTGATTTAAACAGGAATATCGTCTATTAGCATAATAAAAAGAATTGAGAGTTAAATGATAAAAGAAAAACCACAATATTGTTTTCTGATGAGATTAATGAAGTTAATATTAGAGAATATTCAGTATTATGGCTAAACTTTTTTTCTTTCTTTCACACTGACACCTCCAGCTGGCCTTTGAGACAATGAGTGCTATTGCCGTGGTAACCAACTGTGCCTTGATTGGCCTGTCTCCGCAAGTCCAGGCCTACTTTCCTGAGAAGGAAACACAGCTTATTCTTACTATAGTGGCTGCTGAGGTAATCTTTTTTTCTCTATTTTCAGTCTTTTGGCCACTACTTGAAAATGTTGTCTGCTTGACCTATTGCTAATGCCTCAGCCATAACATTTTTAATTCTGCCTTTGGGTGGTGCCAGTGAGCTTTGTTTCTGGATAAAACAAGAGGCTAATTGCTCCAGGAGAGAGATAATGTAGGCTGAAAGGGGTTTGGCAGAGTTTCTGTTTTAGTGTGTAATCAAATACCCTTGTGTATGTGTGTGTGTGTATGCGCCTATATGAACTAACATCAGGGATTCAGGCTTACAAAACCAATTTACTCTTGTCCACTTGTATTAGTGGCATCTGAGTGCTATATAGATTTGCTCTATGTCACCAGTAGATCCATTCAGTATGAGTACAGTAATATATAAAAGTAAATAAAATAAAAATCCCATAGCAGCAAAGGTAAAAAAAAAAGATTGCACAAGAATTGTTCTGCAGTATAATGAAGCATATTGTACAACAACTAAATTTGTAAATAATTATAATTATAAAAAATGACTAATATTTATAACATTTTAAACTAAAATATAAAAGGTGATTATTAATAATGTAAAATTTAAACCGATGTAGAGTAAATACAAACCGGATTCCAAAAAAGTTGGGACACTAAACAAATAAAATAAATAAAAACTTGAATTTATTGAATAGAAAACTGAATGCAATGATGTGGAGGTGCCTAAAGCTAATCTTTTATTCAGAATAGAACACAAATCACAGATTAAAAGTTTAAACTGAGAGAATGTTTCATTTTAAGGGAAAAATATGTTGTTCCAAAGTTTCATGGCGTCAAAAAAATCCCAAAAAAGTTGGGACAATGCCATTTTTACCTCTGTGTGGCATCCCTCCTTCTTACAACGCTCAACAGACGCCATGGGGACAGAGGAGACAAGTTTCTCAAGTTTATAAATAGGAATGCTCTCCCATTCATGTCT
This sequence comes from Xyliphius kryptos, assembly GCA_025769995.1. Classification (NCBI taxonomy): domain Eukaryota; kingdom Metazoa; phylum Chordata; class Actinopteri; order Siluriformes; family Aspredinidae; genus Xyliphius; species Xyliphius kryptos. The sequence goes on along the minus strand of JAOUQT010319676.1, from coordinate 1,071 downwards.
AATACAGGCCTCTAACTGTTTAATCGTCTTGAATCTTCTTTGTCGCATCTTCCTCTTTATGATGCGCCAAATGTTCTCTATAGGTGAACAATCTGGACTGCAGGCTGGCCATTTCAGTGCCCAGATCATTCTTCTACATAGCCATGTTGTTGTGATTGCTGCAGAATGTGGTCTGGCATTATCTTGTTGAAAAGGACACATGCCTCTAGTATATGCTTTAATTCATTCATTATCTTCCGCTTAATCCTTTACTAGGGTTGCGATGGGGTTGCCCATCTAGAGGAGAACATTTTGGGCGCTGGGCAGACACACCCAGGACAGGGCACCAATTTATTGCTGGGCACACACTCATTCACATTATATGGGACAATTTAGAGCATTCAATTTAGTGTGAATCCATGTTTTTGGACTGTGGGAGGAAACTTTTCAAGCTAATCCAGACGATAACCCAATGTCACATAGTGCAGCAAAAGCAGATAGCAGAAATTTGTTACTATCATTATTTATGATGCCTGACAAATATTAAAGGGTAAAATATTGTTTTCCTTGCTATAAACAGGAAACACCATTGAAGATGAGTGGAATTTACATTAAATCTGTGATCCCGGGGTCTCCAGCGGCTCAGAGTCAGAAATTAAGGCCGGGTGATCAACTTCTAGCCATAAATGGACTAAGGCTTATCGGCTTAGAATATGATGTGTGAGTAAAATGACATCCAAACATGAACCAACATGATAATAGCAACTGCTTGCTTTTTTGTTATGGTTTGGTGTTTTTTTTTATAGTGGAAGGGAACTCATTCAGAAGGTGGGTGATCAAGCACAATTGCTTGTGGCCCGGACTGAAGTAATGCACAAAGACATGGTGGCAAAATGCTGACTTTATCTGTACAATACCGCAGGATTTACAAGTATTTTTTCAAGCTGCACTGAGCAATTTCAGATTTACAGTCTTTTGCATTCTTCATTCTTTTGTGTTAAGTAATTTAATGAATTTTATTCATGTTAATATTTATAATGTTAATGATTTATAATTACTGTTGTTGTTGTTATTTACTAATCCATGGTGTAT
>JAOUQT010319665.1:0-14264 GCA_025769995.1 Xyliphius kryptos | reverse complement strand
GAGCCTCATTTTAACTTGTCTTGAGGAATTTTCACTGAAGTTGGATCAGCCTGTCATTTGATTTTCCACTTTGATTTCGAGTATGATTCCAAATCCCGATCTCCAGGGGATAATAATTTTGATTTACATGTTCATTATTTTTATGTTATTTTGTTCTAAACGCATTCCACTACCTACTACATAAAGATTTTCAACTGAAATATTTTATTTATTGAGATCTAGGATGTGTTATTTTAGTGTCCCCCTTATTTCTTTGAGCAGTGTACATTCCTAAAAACTGTTAGCAATGATAGTGCCATATATATAATCACGCGAGTCAGTTGTCCTGACGCCATTTTCTCTCACAACAGAAAAGTTGCTTTGACTTATACACATAAACCCAACAGTGATTGGCAACTGATAGTCTGTAGTCTGTTTAGAGAATTAAATTGTTAAAGCACTTTAGATACAAACCAGGTTTCATAAGGGAAAAACAATTCTCCAATTTCTCTGTGAAGAGGAAATACATATACAATGTTGAACATGCTGAAACATAAGGAAAACATTATTTGACTACAATTGTGTTACGAAATGCCTTATGATTTATTGTTGCTTGTAAAGTGAGTCAAATCTTTTTTTTCTATAAGGATTTGGTAAAAGGGTCTTTTCCCACTCAAAAACTGTATGAATCCCTGAAATTTCTGATCAATGACTATATTAAATGTTATAATGAGACCAAACATGAACCAGATGCATCTATCGCTCTATGAACTACAACTCTGTATACAATGCTTATAGGTGTTAATACCAATCAGCTAAATAGCCCCATCATAGCCAAATTCTGAAAAACAGATGGAATTAAGTTAACTGTTACAGACAGACTTGCTTAACTAATAGTGATTACCATGGCGCAAACTGTGGAGCTCGGCCATTTGGGAAATGAGGTATCCAGTCTGGCTGACCCATCTGACATCAGCTCACATCGTTCATTAATAAAGCTATGGTTCAGAACAGACTAAACACAAAGTCGGCATTTATAGGGATTTACTATGCCTTCAGAAGTTCAGGTCAGTTAAACCTTTTTTTAAATCATCTCCATCCAAGTCCATCTTAAACCATCATTTGTGAATTTTTTTTTACAAACCACATCATTACACAGTCAGGCTAAGCCTAACCATTAATGGCAAATTTCTTGAAAATATTACAATAAATATAGAGAAAATGGTTATTCTGCATTTATACCTTAATATTTTCCAGACATTTTTGAACCAATTGAATGAAATGACTTTTTGCAAATTAAGTTTTACTTTTAGGATTTTTTGTATAGCATTTTGGACCTAGATTTTTTTATGAACATTAGATCATTAAAAGATTTATGGTTACGTGCAAACATCTCTTATTTCCATCAATGCAATAAAGTTAATGTATTTTGTAAAAACGAAAAAAGAAGAAATAGTGGGAAAAGACACTGGCTCAGGTGCTTTGCAGACATAACAGCCAGAAACGGTCACTGTCCAAAACTGACATTGTTTAAAAGTGCCACCCACATCTGCAGTGTCTGGCAAGTGAAGATGGATGAGCTGGGGGTTTGGATGCTTAGTCTTTTCTCTCATAACAAGATTTAAATGGTTTTGAAATACTGTTTTAAGTGGTTCTGTGGTTTCAGAAGCAAGATATAATTTAAAAACATGATTAGGGTCATTTTTTCTTTCTATTAACATAAATTACAACTATTAAAATATATGCATTTAGTCTTATATGCAATAATAGGACTTGAAGTTCACTTCTAATTACTAACTGACCTATAGGAAATTAATCTTTTAATTTAAATCCTAAAAGACTAAATATTATTTGGGTAACACGGAGAAATAACATTTTAATATCTTCTTAAAATTTGTTAATCACAATTACACAACTTAAAAAATATTTTGTTTAAATTTGACCAAGTAATATATACAGTACCAGACAAAAGTTTGGACATGCCTCCTTCTTGCTCCACTTATTGTCTAATTTATTAGTAAAGATGGACTTCAGCATACTTTGAAAGTCCCCTTTACACTGTTCTCTAATGGTTTGGACACTGATCGTAACACCATAGAGCAGGTATTATTTGGTTGGTGCATTATTAAAAGAAACGGTACTTAAATTCTCCTGTAAGTCCCGGATATAAAGTGGAATTGACAAGGCATCTTATATGTCTATATACCAATTCCTATCCCAGCAGTGTCACTGAGGTGTTTAAATGAAACTACAGCAGCACTGCTGCACCCTAGAATCAGTCACTACAGAACAAACAAATTTACACCTGTTCTGTAATGATCAAGACCAGGTGTTCCAATACATCAATCTCCATTGACCAATTTTGTCACATGATTTAATCAGGTCAGGGTTCATTGTGTCTTCAGAATAGAATACTACATGCCATGCTGTTCGTTTATGGTTCCAGCTTGTTTTTATTCTCTGCTGTTACTTCTTGGTAAGTATCGCTTGTAAGTTATATTTATTTATTTATATTAGTTTTTAAGAGTAAAGTTTTTAAATGTTGTATACAGTACAGGCCAAAAGTTTGGACAGACTGTTTTGCACACGCTTGGCATTCTCTCAATAAGCTTCAAGAGGTAGTCACCTGAAATGGTTTTCAAGTGTGCCTATAAGGGTTAATTAGTATACTTAATTAGAATGCCAACAGTGTGCAAAGCAGTAATCAAAACAAAGGGTGGCTATTTTGAAGAAACTAAAATATAAAACATGTTTTCAGTTATTTCACCTTTTTTGTTAAGTACATAACTCCACGTGTTCATTCATAGTTTTCATGCCTTCAGTGAGAATCTACAATGTAAATACAGGAAATACATTGAATGAGAAGGTGTTTCCAAACTTTTGGCCTGTACTGTATAAATATTTGTCTGATAGAAATTAAATGTACAGATACTTTTTAAGGTATTGTGTTCATTATGTGGCACATTTTCTTATGTCTGTTTGATAGCTACACGGTAGGTTTACATTCCTGATGGTGGCACTACTAAGGGTTATCTTATCTTAAATATATGATGCCTAACCAGCCTGTACCACATATAAATAAACTTGCATAGATAATACAAACTTTGGTAGTTAAATGACACTAGCACAGGTCACAACCTCCAAAATTACCCATCACACATTTTTGCTTTGTAAATCCCTTTAATGCAGACATGCATTTGTTTACACATGGGCTTTTTATTGCTTTTAAATCAGCCATTTGTTTAAATCTAATTATTAATTCTTACTTATAAGGTTTATATTACTCACATTATTTTTATTAATGACTACTAGGAGTCCGCTACATTAGGTGTATTAAAATCCCTATCTTTAAAATTGGCAACCAAGAAGATAAAAATTGTAATCTGATACAGAAGTAGACAATTTTATCTACACTGAAGCACTTCAATTATTTAGGATTCTCTCAGATAAGATCTTTCAGATTCTTTCAGAAGCATTACGAAGCACTGAAGGAAGACCTTGTATGTGTCTGGTGCTAAAATAGAGCACCGTATAGAAGGTTAAATGACTCTGCTGATAGCCTCTCTCAGCTGCCTGACACCACCATGTTGCCAGCTGCAATATTTGCATAACCAGTGAGGGTAAGGGATGGATAGAGCGAATGAGGGAATGAGAGAAAAGAGAGTAAAGAAAGGAGGAGCTGCTTTTGCGGACACTCCCACAGTATATAAAGCACTAACCATGCTATATTTCCCAGACAGAAAACACACGTGGATCTTGACTCAGAAGAAGGGGCCTTTCTAAAAAGGGGCAGGAGCAAAGAACGGTTTAAAAAGCAGCTGTTGGTTGAATTTAGTAAATGGTGAACACAGGAAACTGAAGAAAGCTGGACATCTGCACTCAACTAATGTTTCTTTCCAAAAATAAGTCAGGATTCCAAATGAGGCGTTAATACCGTAGTGGAACGCTTGCTAAGAGAGACTGAGGTAAGGAAAGCAAATAAACATCCTGCATGCATGAGTCTGTACCAACTCAGCACAACTCGTATCTCAGATCCAAGCTGAAGGAAAGCACTAGTAATTTGTACCCTTAGGAAAGATGTCATTTGCAATGGTGCGTCCAGCCCCGAGCCGATACCTGTACTCAGACATATCCATGATGTCTGAGGATGATGAGAACGGCAGCGAGAGCTCGGGTTCTGACGACCGCTCCTTCCGGCTGGATGGCTCGGGCTACGAGCTCAAAGTGGGAGGCAGAAAACGAAAACCAGGTAGTGCCGGTGGAGGAGGGCTGCTTGGCGGTATCCCAACGAGTACCATCGGTGGTCATCCAATCGAGGGACGGCAGCGGAACGCGGCTAACGCTCGGGAACGAGATCGCACTAACAGCGTAAATACAGCATTCACAGCCCTCAGGACTCTGATCCCAACTGAGCCGGCTGATAGGAAGCTGTCCAAGATTGAGACCCTGCGTCTTGCCTCCAGCTATATCTCTCACTTGGGCAACGTCCTGCTGGTGGGTGAAGCCTGCGGAGACGGGCAGCCATGCCACAGCGGTGGACCATCGGCCACCTACTACCATCATCATGGATCGCCTGCACGAGACTCTGAGAATTCGCAGCCCAAGCAGATCTGCACTTTTTGTCTCAGCAACCAGCGAAAACTGGTAAGTAGCAAACAGCTCTGGGTTATTTAATGCCAGTTGTCAGGTAGTTCTTGGTTTTAGATACGACACTAAAAGCAAACATGACTGCTCACTCATATCCTGCCTAATAAATTCCATTTTAAAATGCCAAGTGACTATGTTTAAGATTTGAAAAGTGAGAATGGATCCCATCCTTTGCCCTGGCAGAACCATTTTGAATTGTCTGTGCCAAGACAGCAACTGTTCTTGCCATTTACACAGATCTCAATAACAGCCTCTAATCTTCCACACTTCATTCATCATCAGGCCGAGCTCTCGAAAATGATTCCTCGATTCAGCAGTTCTTTTAAGTAGCACCACTGAAATCCATGCAGTGCTTCTACTAGCCCAAAACTTCTAAAAGATTATATTCGCTCCTGGAAAGTGTTCGATCAACAAAAGATCAGGAGGTATACAAACACATCATCTGTCTTCCAAGGTGCTGGTCCTCAGAGAGCAGCTGACCTTATCCCATAAAGCCAACACCAGAGTGTATTAAAAATAAAACTGTAAATCACTCCCCAGCCACGAGGAACACAACACCAAACCAAAACCAGAGGGGAAAACTGTAATTTAAACTTCCCTATCAAATAGCAGTCAGATGTGAAAAACAGTGCATACCTGGAACAATCTAAAAGCACTGAAGTTTTGTGGATAGCCAACATAATATATATTCTGTCCATTTAGAAATTCAGGGCTTTTCCCTTTTTATAAAAAAAAAAAAAGACAAAAGAACTAATGTATATACTAGAGGGAAGCCACAAGTATAGCAAAGGATTCTGAAGCAGATGCTCAGCATCACAGTGAACTAAAACACACACTTGTGACGAACATACAAAAGGGAGACTACTATGCAAATGTATACCTTCTGCAATTTAAATATTAAATCAGCAGCATTCAGGGAACATCTGTTCCAGCACTCTATCAGGAAGTGCAGTATCACCCCAAGCCACATTCATCCAGGGTTTTAATTAGTTTTCTCTGAACTGCCCAATTAATTCAAAGCTAATCATGAGGTGGCAACAGTGTCAGTCTATACAGATTGTTTGGGTTATTTATTTTAACACAATTCTACTATTTGAAACTTCAATAAAAAATGTTTTTACAGATAAATCAACAAGTGTTATTAGAATGAGATTAGTCAAGAAATAAATAAAAAGCAGCAGCCACAGACCCCAGACCATCAACCCATACAATTTTACTGAGCTAAGCAAACAGCATTTAAGATTTATGCTGAAAGGTGTGAAGATTAAAATGCTAGACCAAAATGTAAAGCAGAATCTATGTTTGTCCTGCAATGTTATTAGGAATATGGCTTCAACAAGCTTCTAAAACTGATGTGACATTAAAGGTCAGTATTTAGTTAACAGAATTGAAATGCCTGGTTTCTGACAGGTAAAGTGTCACACACATATAGACATATTTATTTGAGAATCCATGACAAAATAAGTAATTTTTCTTTACATACAATGTTTAGATATATTTGTTTTCCAATAATAAATCTATCGAATAGTAAATCTGTTTCAACTAAAGAGCACCCAAGCTTTAATAAGTATAGAAAGTGTAATGTACACGTATCAATGGAAAAAGTGTTCAAGCACGGTCTATTAGTGAAATCACTTCAGCAAGTTAAAACGGCAAACTTGGATAATGAGGGGTCTTAATTGACACATTAAGATAAAGAGGAGGGTTTGTTTCGTGTAGAGGGGTGGGGGTCTTATAACTCAACAGTATTCACTTAAAAGCTGATGGAAAACGTGCATGGAAACACTGAAGCAGTATGGATGCCTCGCTACATTTCCGTCGGAGAAGTCTAATAAGCGAGAAGAGAGCAAGTTGCAGAGTCGTGAGGCCGCAACTCTGTTGACCCATTCGGCAGAGTTGTTGTGGCCGTCTTCATTAGCTACATATGGAAGTGTTTAACAGCTGTTCAGGTTAACGGGAGCAACCAGCTGACACATCATGAAATTGTTAAACAGAATTACTTAGAGGACCAGGCACTGAACTTGGCAAAGACTTTTGCTAAGATTTATACAAATGAGTTAGCTTTTTCAAAACAGCGATTTGGAACGCTCCTAGAGCAAATCCAGCAGTTATGATTGCACAGGATACAAGTGACTGGAAAAATGAAAGACATAAATAATATGGTTGATGGAGTAAAAGTGTTAATCTGCTTAACCTATCTCATAAAATCATGATTAAAAAAAGAAATTAAACTAGGTCATTATGATTACCTGCAGAAACCCAAGCGTGTGAAATTTATACATCCAAACTGGTAGGATAAGAAACAAAACCGGGGCAGAAGGTCATCTTCCATTTAGAAGAACATCGAAATGCAACAAAAGCTATTTAATTAAAATTCACCAGGTTTGCCGACACGGAATCTATACAATTTGTAATGGTAACTGTACAAAAGAAAGAGTAAAGGTTGATTCTGTATTGAATCAAAAACTTCCAGCTGAATTGTCAGGGTTTTTGATTAAAGGTTCCATATAGACGAAAACATTACTCTAAAAGTGATTGCATTCCATTTGTTGCTGCTCTCGGAAAAACAAAACGGAGAAATGTGAGCTAGGTGTCTATCTGTCTGTCTGTGCGTTACCACAGAGTGTAAGCTGAGCCCAGAAAAACACCAGGCAGCCGAATGCTAACAGTCATGGCTGAGCATTGGTGTGGAGTAGATGTGAGGCAATTAAGAACGCACAGGGCAGGCTATCGTCACAATGACTGATTGTGACAAAAGCAAAGAATAGTGACTAAATGCAAGTACTCCAATCGCTGTACATGCTCTTTGTAAATCTAATAAACATTTTCTCTCATTACAGAGCAAAGACAGAGAAAGAAAAACAACCTTAAGGAGTTAATACGAAGAGGAAGAAACTGATGAACTTGCACAGCTCTGAGGACAACAGACTTGACCTTATGATGTATATATGCAAATAATTTGTATTTAATTGATTCAGTGTAAATCGCACTTGGACCATTGGGCTGAAAAACAATTAGGAGCGTGACTAGCCCTCGAACACAGCAGGGTCTTTCACACCACAATTTTAAGTTATTGCAGTTTGTCAGTTCAACGACTCATTAGGAACCCTTTATTTTTCTTTTGTAGCCCAGAGTTGAAGCAGAGATATTCACAACAGGCTAAGCCTGAACCACATCAAGAAGAACAAACCACATTTGGAGACAATCACACATGTACACTTCAACATCTATCATGAAACTGAATCAAGACTGTTGTTGCAAGACAGTTAAACAGAACAATAATGCAAAACCTCAAAAAGCGCAAATCAAATGCAGTTCCCAAGAAAGATACTTAAAGGACTCATTAAACGTTTGTCACACTACGGTTTGCCCAAACATTGACTATTTAATCATGTCACTAAGTTCATAAATTCAACAAAAAAGTCCAATAATGTGGGGAAGTTCACATTCTCTGTTGATCAAACTAAATGTTTACAGTTTAAAATAAGTTTCTGCAATTATTCTATCAGCATCATTCTTGCTAAAAATGCATCTACTGCATTTGATTTACAGCACAAATTTTATTTACAGCAGCAAAAACATTAACTGATCAGTATGAGCCATTGCTTTCTTTTAAAGATAATGCACTGCCTTAATGAATCCCCCGATTTGTTATTTCAATTTATAGCTAATATTGTGTACACTGTATATTTTAAAGTCATAGCAAAATAAAGGTATTCATTGCCCTACTAAGTTTGTATCACTATGTAACTTGTGGAAATTTATTTATATGGCACATTTCATACAGATTGCTTAAATCAGTAGGAATGAAATTCAGTACATAAAATGAATGATTTCAATAAAAAAAATGTAACAGCTTGGACATGAAAACATTACTCCAAAGAGAAGCACTTATCCTTCTCCCCTAACTCTTCACAAGATGGGAGAATACAGAAAGAGGGATCCAAGACCATTCCTCTTGGCACAACCCATCTAAATGCCCATCTCTAATAGTCTTGGGACTTCTATGCACTCTTTTCTTTAGTTCACCGCACAGCTTTTCTATTGGGTTGAAGTCTGGGAACTGAGATGGAGCCCCATTTTGTACCTTGTCAATGGTTTTTGAGTAGATTTGGATATACCTAGAGTATTTATCTTGCTGAAAGTCCGGGTGACAACCCATGATTAGCTTTCGGGCAAATGCCACCAGATTCTAATTCAAAATGTCTTCATATTTCAATGAGTTCAATATCCCATGTATGCTTACAAGGCTCCCAGGTTCTTTGGAGGAGAAACAAGCCCACAGCATCACCGATCCTCCTCCATACTTAACTGTGGGCATCAGGTGTTTTTCCTTGTCCATGGTGTTATGCCAGACCCACATTAACTATCTGTCGCCAAAAGGCTCCATCAAAGCACATGGTCCCAGTTAAAACTCCAGTACCACTTGGCAAACTCCATCTGTTTACGCTTATGAGTATAACTTAGAAAAGGCTTTCTCCATTCAGGCCTCCCAAACAGCTTGTTGGTACGTAGCTAGCCTCTGATGGTTGTTTGGGAGGTCTCGTTAGGCCAAGATGCTACCATTTGCTTCAATTCCCTTATAGTGCGCTTTGGAGAACTTCTTACTTCTCTTACCATCCTTCTTACTGTGCATGGTGGCAAGATACACTAGTGTCCTTTTCCAGGCTTGTTTGTCACAGTTCTAGATGTTTTAAACTTTTCGATGATTCCTCTGACTGTAGATAAGGACATCTCCAGGTGAGTGGCTATTTTCTTGTAGCCATTGCTGGATTTATGGTTGGCACATGTGCCTTACTTGAATAGTGTGTTCTCCTGTCTTTTCCATGTTTAAGAGTGAGTAAGAGATAGGTCTCTGTGGAACACCATATTTAAACCCCAGGGAAACAGGAAGTGATGAATTAATAATTAAAGAGGTTCCTACATACTTTGAAACATTTATTTCCAGTGATTTTTTTAGGGGTGCCAATAATTTTGGAACAGGTCATTTTAAGGAAATAGTTAATAGTCTGGATTTTTTTTTTATTTTTATATTTAGAAGTTTTAATATTAATTTGGAAAGAGTGGAAAATAATTATTTACTGGGTTTTCCTTTTGGAAAATACTCCCAAATCTTTATTGGAATCTCTAGTGAATCAAGAAAATGGTCATTAAAAACTTTTTCGGGATTATTTAAGGCCTCATTTATTTACATCTATATAACTTTTTATGTATTTCTATTTTCAATATTTTATTTCCTTCGATGTTTAAATTAAAAGGACTTTTGATTAAAATAGTCGAATTTAATACAAAAAAACATATCACTTCAGATTTCAAACAAGTCAATTAAAATATAAGAAAACACTGGCTGCTGGGTAATAAGAAAATTAAAGTGAGATGCCTTTTTCATAGTATTGACGTAACTAATGTGATCTAATTAATTCCAGTTGAACACTAATATAACCATTTATATCTAATGAAAGTTACTGAAGTGAATGTGGTTTGCTTCTTAGCAGAAGTTGAACCCTTATGGTTGCTGTATTATTTAATGGATGAGCTGTTTGAGTCTCCAGAGTCTTTACGAGGCAGCTGGGCTCTGTGGTAAGACTGGCTGGAACAGATGGGATTTACAGGTATGTCAGCAGGCGCGGGGGGTCTGAGCAGTTCTGATTTCTACAGGCTACTGCTCATTCACGTTCAGACATTGACCAACAACTCATTCGCCGTGCCAGAATCACATCCTTTATTCTTCTTCGGCTCCCAGAATGAAAAATGACTGACCACCACAGGTCAAGTTACAAGTGAATGCTAGTCTCTCGCTGAATGTGTCTCAGACACCGATCTGCTGAAGCTTAATCACAAATTTATTCTGCCACATGCTCATCAAAGACCAGCATGCAAACCTCTGTGCCACATTAACACACTGACTTAATAACCTCTCACACGATTTATTACAGGTTTGTAACGATCCCCAGAAATAACTGACATTTAGACTACAAACCTGATTTCTAAAGAAGTTGAGACAAAAAAAAGGAACAGAAATGAGGGAGTTCTTAGTTACCTTAAAGATTTAATTAACGAACAAAAAAACAAGACTGTGAGTGATTTTAATGTTGAACTTAATTTAAGGTGTTATAATGTCAAGTAAACAAATTACTGGTTTTCATATACAGTTAGTCCTCCTCATGACCACTTTCAAATTTCAAGTGCACTACAGAACAAGTATCATTTTATGTACTGGTTCATTCACCACTGCTCTGGAGGTTCTTAAACACTATCCTTTTAGTACTCACACTACTGGACATATCTACTTTTGTAAATCAGAGAGTACATAATATATTGAGTACCAGTTTAAGTCTTCATTTAATCCTTTATTAGTTTATAGTATATCATTTTATGGTTGTTTAATCTATAAAACGAATAGTTAACAATCCACAATTGGACTAAATTAGTGTGTATGTACAAAAAGAAACATGTATAACAAAAAAACACATTGTACATACATATTACATACAATTGCTGTTTTTACTGGGAATTTAATTTTACTGTAAATTTCCCAATCGTTCGACCAACAAAGGTTTATCTTACATGATTTTAAGTGCCACGACAAGTTCTATAAAACGTATTCGTTAAAACATTGTTCGTTATTTACTTAATAAGTAATAAATAAAACAAAAACAGATGTTTTCTAAAAAGATTTGTTTACTTCCCTTTTTTTTTTCTTTAGAAATAAAATAGATTTTTCTGATTATCTAGCAAAAGTTGGTCATTTTTTTTTACCAGGTGTGCCAAAAACAGGTACTGTAAATATTACAGTATCCCAAACACAATACCTAAATTCCTAATGAAAAGGCATGTACTGTTTTCCTTCATGCTAGACAGACCGGCCCCACCATTAGGGTATCTAGGACATTTCATGCACCAACTTAATAACGAGAGACTGAATATGACTGTAATAACGGTCCGTTAGGGCCAACTTTCCTCTAGTACTCAGACTCCGTCTGAAAGATGGTTAGTAAATGACGGTCTCGTCTGGCCGGAGTCTGCTCTGCATTGTGTCATCTTATTTTTCTCCAGACATCCAATTCCACAGCATGGCATCCAGCAGCCAGAAAAAAGGCCCGTCTACAATTCCTGAACCTTTCAGAACCCCAAAGTCCTTTACCTGACATAATAGCATACTGCAGCCTTCCATTCCCCATTTGAACCATCCAATTGGCCCTGGGAACCGAAGCTCATAAAATAAATCCTGTTGTTATTAATGAAACACCATGAACCACACCGCTGTGAAAGAGGTCACCTAGAGGTCAAGTAATTACTTGGAGCAAAGACCGAGGGGCCAAGGTAAGCTGCAGGTTCCAGCATGGACGCTTCCACTCAACCTCTGATAAATAAATAATCAGGAACTTCTTGTACACGGGGTTTTAACCTTGGAAAATACATGTGGAAAGTTTGCAATTTGGCAATTCTGGTTTAAAATGGGTTTCCCACCTGGCCTACAAGGATCCGGTACATCACTCAGAGAAGGTCGTTATTTATTGAAAATTAAATATCTAATGATGCCCTGAAGCTTTCACTACCAGAGCCTCCAGTATTATGACAGAAGAGAAAACCATTGAGCAGAGGCCAGTAGAGAACACAGTTTGCCTGAGATTGCAACTTCCCCCCCTAAGCGGTTAAACAAAAACATCCAGATGTCAAGTCCACACAGATATATAGATTTTTTTCCCCCCCTCCTTTACAAGCCACAAAGAGTTGTGTAGTTTTAATATTTAAATAATATTTTCACACCAGTTCTGGTGATGCACTGATAAATGCTTCAGATGTCATTAATAAAAAGCTGAGGAGAAAAAATACTCATCTCACTTGCTTCCTATTATTTAACCAAATGGTTTTTGAGGATGAAGCATTCAAGAAAAATGATTAATAACTTTAGGGAAGCAAATCAGTCAAAGTGTACAAGTAGTCATCTGTGCTGCACTGAACATCTTGATGTGTAGACAACGCTTCCCCCAGCTGTTCATATAGAGAAAGTGTTGAATTATCCTTCCTCTAAATCCTCTGCATGACCCCTCTTCGACTACCACAGGAGCTCACTCTTAACCCCCTCTCCTCATGGCAGCCCCCGCTGGCAGTTGGTTTCCATCAGGCCTTCTGGCAGGATGCTCTCTAGGCCATAAGGGAGATGTGCTGAAGACAGGATGAAAAGGAAGTCCTAAAAACACTGGAACAACAGGTGGCTGGTCTGGCAGTGGTCGAGAAAAAAAAAAAAAAAGTTTTTCTCCACAAACCTTTCCACCCCCTGCCTATACACACACCTGCACGAGTCCGTTCTCTCAGTCTGTGCAGCATGCGATTTGCAAGTCACCAACTGGCTTTCTTTAGACCACCCTCCTTCTGTTACTTCAACATCCAGACAAGCGCTCTAGATCAACATTCCCCCATTGACTTAGAAAAACACATCACTTCTTTTTAAATAGACTATTAAAAAGAGATTTCCTGCTGACATTCAAGTGACAGGCCAAGCACCCACATCATTTTCTAGCAATCTGTTGATTTTATCACAATATTGATTTCAGAAGAGCAGGACAGACCTTAGAAAAACCCAGGTTTGAAAAACAGTTTTACTTTTTATGTGGACATTAAACCCATCTCAAACTGATCTCAAATCTCAAAATTTCATCTCAAATTAATTTTAATTTATTGCAAACTATCATTTACATTGGAAGCAGTTATTTCATAAGGCAACAAGCTTTTGGGACACCTGACAGTCTGCTCTGGTATAGAGGCATAGCTCAGGGTGTTCAGCTCAAAAGTGGATGGTATTAACTACAGGTGTAAACACAACCAAAATGCAATAAATGGTGCAATAAAAAAAAAAGTAATTAATTTGAAGCAGACTGTGCTGAAACATATGATGCAAATATCCAAACACTATAATTACGAAGATTGTATTAATAACATGAACTTTGCTTTATCCAAAGAAAATTTAATAAAACAAATGGCAGCCTGCACAATATTTACAGACCTATTTAATAGTGTTAATATTTTCAGGCCTACTAAGCTTATGTTAAATGCTACACAATATTTTTTAACATAAATTCTCACATTTACAATTGAATAGGTTTGTGCAGTTATGTGGGCTTTTTATTTTCATATAAAACAAAAATAAGAACTTAAGTGAGTTGTTCGTTTTTATTACTTTTGTAATTCCAGATATAAACATCTGTAGTTAAATCAGTTCAATTAGAAGCTTGAAACTCAAACACAATTCAAAGTATAAAGGACAGCATTTTACAATGAACATCATATATCTTAAATTTGCACCCCAAAGCAGTTTGATTACATTTAAAATGACTACAAATTCTACAGGAAAAATAAATAATCAAAAAAAAAAAGAAGTTATGCCTACATTGAAGTTTCCTGTGCTTAAATAATTTATTACACAAATGTTTTGGGATTAAAATCAGGGACAAGGAGAGGGGTCTGTAATAGGTTTTGTCAAGTTTCCATTAATGTTGATCAAAATAAAAAGTAAAAAGTTCAGAATATATACCAATAGGCATATAGCCAGCAATCGTTTAACATCTGGAAAAGTTTACATTGTACATTTGTGATCTGTAAAGGAGCTGAGTTGTTTCCAGAAGAATAACGCAATT
>JAOUQT010319657.1:0-14265 GCA_025769995.1 Xyliphius kryptos | reverse complement strand
CATAACTGTATAACTGTAACAAATAGCTGCCTCTCCACAAATTATTAATTTGATCTATTTATATCCATGAGAACTATAAGCACTTCATTACAATACATATGTATTAATTACATGTATTTGCAGTCACATAAAAAAATGTAAATAGCTGTTTTTATTTACACAATTTATATTTAGATAATTAATCACACACAGCAGAATGGTGTTGAGAAGTGTGAAATGCTTTCACAGTGCTGTGGAATCAGGGAATGTATTTGAGACTTGGGTACCTCTCTTAATGTTGCATGTTTAGTAAGTGTACCTGATCTAAAGTGGTCTGAGACACGGAATAATCTTCAATATTGAGTTTGTCCTTGTTCGCTGCCACAAGTTGAAATACACGAGCAAGGGATGATGAAGCAATCTCATATTGTAGAGTATTGTAATGTTTCTCTCGCTGGATGCAGTTTGAGAAGTTGGTCTCCATAAATGTCTCAGCAGGACCAAGATCAGGAGAAGAACCTGATTTATCTGCCTTGATCTTCATCGTCACCACATAACCATCACCAAACCTTAATGTTAACACAAACTAACATTTAAATCCCATCCACATTTGCCTTGTCTCAGAGAAGTTTAAAAGTATGCAAAGAATTTAAGAATTAAAAGTTAGGAATTTACTTACTTATATTTGAGGTGCTGAATAGTTCCCAAACATTTAAATGTGCCATTTACCATAATCGCCAGTCGTGTACACAAGGCCTCACACTCTTCCATACTGTGTACGCACACACAGCAAGAGAAAGAGAGAGAGAGAGAGAGATACACACTTTAAAAAGTGTATAAAAGTTTGAATTGAACCGTATAGATAGCATAGAACACATTCATACCTGTGGGATGTTAACACCACGGCTCTGCCATCACGAATGACACTCATGATGGCATTCCACAAAAAGCGCCGGGAGTGAGGGTCCATACCTGTTGTGGGTTCATCCTGTAACAGCACAATAAGTTTCTATATGTGCCAGTGGTTGAGTTAACATACTGGCTTTCAATCACCATGTGTATGATAGAGAGTGGACTATGGTTATCTTATTCTAAAGATTAAAAAGATTAATAAGCTAATGATCCATGATGTTAGAATGGGTTGGGTGTACCAGCAAGAGAAGAGGAGGGCAGCCAATCATGGCAATAGCAGTGGAGAGTTTTCTTTTGTTGCCACCACTGTAGGTTCCCGCACAGCGACTTGCATACTCTGACAGACCAATCTTCTCAATACACCACTGGGCCACCTGCAGAACAAACACATGGAGCATTAATAAAATGGAAATTCACCAATAAGAGCATGTAGAAAATGTGCATTGTTTTGCATTAATGGTTTTGTGATGTATAGATGGTAAGTTAGTTAGGATGAAAAATAAATATTACAATTACATACATGTATATTTTACAACCACTTTGTTGCGCCATCAGTTGTTTTTTTTTTTTTTTTTTAAGTTTTAGATGCCTTATTAATAACGATCATAAAGGTCTTGTTGACAGCAAAACACTGCTCTGTTTCCTAATACTAGGTTACTTTGCTTATATTTCTTGTGATTTTATCACATTAATATTCACACTATTCTTTCAAATATAAAAAAAATAAAGGTACCACAAAAACATTAATTTATTGTAACAGTAAAACTTGACTTTGAAGAAAAAGAAATGCTTTACTTCTTGTTTTAGTTTGTTGCAGAATATAAGTTTTATTATATAAACAGCTTTAATATTAAAAGGTCATAAACATAATTCCAATCTAATGAAAATACAGTATAATAAAAGTTATTGAGTCATGCAAACCAATAAATTGCTCTTTTAGAGAGACTCACCCTTGCAATTTCTGACTCAGGAACTCCACGAAGACGTGCATATAGGTACAGGTGCTCTCTGCCAGTTAACAAATCATCTATAGCGTCAAACTGAGGGCAGTAACCCATGTTCTGATGCACATCCAAAATGTTGGTGAGAATACTGGAGGGAAATTAGAACAAAACTTAAAGTTAAAACTTATTAGGGATATGATTAAAGTACATTTTATTACTGAAATAAATTTCAGCTGTCACCGTTACCTGTATCCGGCTACAGAAGCGTTGCCTGATGTTACGTCTGTGTCTCCTGTTAGCATTTTAAAAGTGGTGGTTTTTCCAGCACCATTCACACCAAGCAGCCCAAAACACTAAACACATTGTTCACAACTTATTTTTAATAATTGAACAAAAGGTAAACAAATAAGGTAAACAAATAATATTCAATTGGGGTGTTGGTTTATAGCAAATAAATAAAACAAATTTGAGAGAAACTTACTTTAAGACAAATGTTTGATAACTTCTTTAACAACGTAATATCTTCAAAAATTTTAGTCAAAGTAAAATAAATTGAGTTTTAAAAAGAGTGGAGCATGTACAAAATACTTAAAATTCCATCCACAATAAAACATGCTTAATTTGTACACATTCAGTGATGTTTGTACATGTTTGTGTATGCAACTGTTATGGAAAATGTATTTTCCATTCGAAAGAATAAAAATGGTTACATTTATCTACATCTCACAAACTGAAATAGAAAATACTTTTTGACAGCTCTTTTTGTGTAATTGTGAATTATGAATCAATGCACTATGATGTTTTACTTGAAATTTTTTTTAAATTTGTAAATTTCCTAGTTTTGGGCTGCACGATGGCTTAGAGATTAGCATGTTCACCTCTCAGTGCTGGTGATCTAGGTTTTAAATCCCGATCTGGGTGGATTGATGTTATCTTTTTTTTCTGGGGTTCCTGGTTTTCCCCATATAGCGTGTGTGTCTGTGTGAGTGTGAACCCAGTGATAGATTGGCACCCTGTCCTGGGTGTATTTGCACAGTGCTCCAAACATTCTCCCTTGGTGGGAATGGGGCACCCCTGACCCCGCCCTCTGCGACCCTGGTCCATGGCATAAAATTAAGCTGAAGATAATGAATTAATTTCCTAGCTTTATTTATTTGTTTTAAGAAGCCAAATTTAATATAACAGGAGGCTATAGCATTTCCAGTCACAAAACTTTTTCAAGATGCATTCTAATCTACACTTGTACTTACTTCTTTACATATTTAATACTGTTACCTCTCCAGGTGGAACTCCTACACATATTCGATCCACAGCTGGTCTTCTCTTACCCACATATATCTTTTCACACAAACACACATGATGGTGCACATTAATTATATCAGCGTATCAACTAAGTACACTAGTGTAGTAGTGTATCAGTGATGTACAGCATAAAATGCCTCCTGGACTTGTGACAGCAACTTTAAGATGGTGACATTAAATGAATGTGCAACTGTGCCATATATACAGTGCATTTTGTACTAGGCACACTAAAAGCACCATAAGGAACACAATAAGTACAAATTGTCTTTTTGTGATCTTGTTTTGTAATGTATGTAGTCATATGTGTAGCTAGGGATTATTAAAAGTTTCGGTCCTTAAATCTGATTGGCTGAGTCGTTAGTCCTGACATGACATTGATAATAACTCTGAACAATTCACTTTGGTATAAATGCATGATATACAGTACATTCTTTTCCGGATGTTTATTATAATCTGTGTTCTTTAATTTGGCCACAAGATAGCAGTTTTTTTAGATTGGTAGAGAAACCAGAAACCTGTTACTCAGATTTCCTGCTTATTTTAAAATGTTTTTTCAAAATTGCAAAATTACATTGCTTTTAATAAATGCATTTAGGAATCAGACCTTGTCTTTTGTCATTATTGTATGTTTAAACTGTTTCAAAAAAGCATTAAGGAACTCGAGGTTGTGCATTATTGTAAATAAATCACTTGAAAGTGGTGTAACTGTACTTTGCTTAGCGCCATGCTTTATTCACAATAATGCACACCCTCTCTGAAATTATTTTATTGCTTTATTATTCATTATGTGGCTAGTAGTAAATAAGGTAATGAAAGAAACCTTACAAACAAAGCAACCTGTATGTTGTTATATAATTAAATGGGAACACGTATCATTGTTCAACCCTGAAAAATATTAATATGTCTAATATCCTGTAGGAAATTAACTAAAACTGCTGTGTGAAACTGTCAGCAGAGCAAGGTTTTGAGCACAACAGACTAAAAATCAGACTAAAACTAAATTTAAAATGTTATTATAGCATGCTATTCTAACGCTTCGCCATCAGATGGCACTAAATGCCTTCTGTTAAGAAGCAGGTACAAACTCTGAGTCACGAGATCTTTAGGTGGCATCGTTTACAGATCGATAACTCAAATTAAATTATTATAAATTATTTTGTTAAAAGAAACAAATAAGAATCAAAAAGTGATTCAATTTAAACAAAACCTTTGCCACTTAAAACAATTATTGTCTGTATTTTTCTTCAACACTGTCGACATTAAGCAAAATAAAAACTGTCAAAATTCAGCAGATGGGGGATAAAGTCCCAAATGCTTTTTAATTAAAAAAGCAAAGTGTTGAACAAAGGATCAGCAGTGTACAGATTCACTGTGCCTGGGCAAAAGTTAGATGATTCAAATGACCTGTGACATTCTGAATTCATTACATACATTTTTTGTTATATATTTTTTTTATTTTTGAGCACTGAGCTTCTGCATTGCTTGATTTGCCTCTCCACATATATTTTCAGAAAATTTTTTTTTTTTTTTTTTTTTTTTTTTTTTTTTTGAGTTTCCCCTCAAAACAGATGCAAACTGCACATGCGAATAGTAGGAGTGCTTTTAAAAGTCTGGTTAACAAGAAAAGAGCAGCTTTATATCAACAAATTCACATTTAACTTTTAACAAATAAAATTAATCAATGCAGGATTAGTCAGATGGCACACTTGCAGAGGTTTAGTAGCAATTTATGAAATTATGAAAACAGTTTTACAAATAAAATGTGGTGTGAGTGGGGCTCAAAATGCCTGGTGCCCTGATACTAAACAGTATAAATGTATCAGTATGTACAGTATAACAGTACTGGGCTGTATATTGGAACTGTACCTTCGTCAAGTCTTTAACATGCAAGATGTCATTGTTTGTGGCTTGGCTGCAGATTTTCTGCCTCTCTTGAGCTACATCATCATCTTCATCAATAACTGGAATCTGACTACAATCACTTAACCTGAAGAAAGACACCATTTTAATTACTCTCAAAGTCATTGCGCAGGAATAAAACAAACAATTTTATAAAAAAACATAACAAAACACTATATTAATTATTACACTTTCTCACCAGTGATCAAGGAAGAATCTGTACTGGATAAGAAGGTTTAAAATAAAGTAGATAAAACCTTCCATAGCCATACATGTAACATATTTCCCCACAAAATCCCATCTGAAAGGATCCAGCATATACTCCTCACCTATAAATACCAGAAACATTTAAATTTATATTCCATTACATTAATAAACCAGTAATTAAGTCATATTTTAAAATGATTTATCTTAAAAATATTATGCGATTTTATTATAACTTTCTATCCCAGTGAATAATTGAACGTTTAGTCACAATTGTTATTAATTATCATTCATTAGAATATTCACTTAATTTGTCATTTATTTAAAGAAATACTTAACCAAATCTGGCGTAGACATCAGTTACAGCCTGATTCATAGCCATATCAATAAGGCCTCGTCCCAAACAAAAATGTGGAAATATCAAAAGCACTTTCTTTAATCCTTCATTAAACATCAGCAAAGACTAAAAATGCATGAAAAAAGAAGAAAAAAAATTCATTTGTCATTTTTCATGAAATTTGTTATTTAACAAAAACCTTTACAATTTTTATAAAATCTATGAATCTGATCTGTATTACAAAAATTAACCATGCTGTACTTAAGAACATTACTTATGTTAACAAAATCACAGTAACAGTAGCTAATAAACTGGTATATCTGCATATATGTATGAACCTTAAACATTGGATAGTTATAATGTTTCAAGTGTTTTCAAGTTTTCTTTATTTATGAATGTCTATTCATTTATTGAGCAAAGTGTTCCAATATTACTTTGTTTCTCTTTATTTACTTACTTTTTACAATCTCTTGTAAAAATAAAAAAAAAACCTGTTACTCAGGAAGGCATAATCTCTAAGACACTGATTTACTGTTTAGTCCCTTCCACAAAAAAGTTTCTATAATGATGATGATGATTATCCATGATGTTCAAAATCATCTTTTTTTTTTTATAAATTGTTGTGCTTCCTAAATATTTTTTGCAAAACCATGTTTGTTATGTAAGTGTACAAACTGAAGAAAATTGGCAAAGCGGCCAGTAGTTGAATTTGTTTGTTGCATTTGTTGCCACTTGTAGATATACTCAAATGAAAATAAGAATAGGTCTAACAGTCCGATAGTTATTAAACTTGTAAATTTACACAAAAGAGTTTTAAAAGAGTGAGGTGGTGCAGTGTTTCAGTGAGTCTGTCTTGTAATGAACTGGCAACCTAGCCATTGGGTTATTCTTCCCTGTAAGTACTAAGATAAAATTCAGCATGAACCCATTAAAGATAAGCATCTTAGATATTTTAAAACAAATTATTGTAGTGGCTATTTTAAAAAATGTATTTATGTCTTCCACTATTATGTTGTTAGGTATAGTTTTAATTTCTGTAAGAACAGAACAAATATTTACCCTGTTATTTTCAAACAATTCAAGGATGAAAGTGACAGCACTGCTGTTAATCCCAATAAACAGGTTAATACAGGACAGGGAGACATAAGCTGTACTGGGCACACCGAAGATATATGACATGGGATACATCAGTGGAGTGACTGACCACCTAAATACAAACAAAAATATATGAAAACTGACAGTAAAATACACAGAACAAAATAAATCGAATGATATATACAAATCTATAACAAGCAATTAAAAAAATATATATAAAATATTATTCCCAAAGTATTTGATTATATTAATATCACTAAGACCATAAACTGTGATAGCTAAATAAATAAATTAATTATTTAATTAAAAGAGGGAAAGAAAACTATGACTTACCCATATAAACTGAGGAGTGTTATCAGCGCAGGTAAGTTTGAGGGTGAGGTATAACATTTTTTGTCAAACGCAACGAAGATTCCCACCACCATGGCCGTGCTGATTAAGTAATTCATCTATGAACAGAAATTTGTAAATAAATTCTAATTAGTGTGCTCATTTTAAAACCAGGCTTTTATACATTAGTACAGTACAAATTCACTCTTACCATGTCCCAGCAGTAATTTGTGATCCAGTAAATAAGAGGACTGACTCCACTGACAAATTGGAGATGCTTTGCTTTCGTCACTCGCTCTTGAATGAGATAAAGAACGAAACTGGCTGGGATGAAGGACATGGCAAAGATCACGCAAATAGCCACCACCGCATCCACAGATGTCGTCAACCTGTTTATTGCACACAAACTCAACAATGATATCACCATGAGGACAGAACAAATGCTGATTATGTACTGATTAAGAGAGCAATGCATGCAGTTTGATAATGTATTAAATTGTGTTTTTAATTATTTTGTTGTAAAAAAAATATGTAAACAAATTACATATAATAAGGATAATAATTATCTAAAATAATTGATAACCCTCGGTCTGTGTATGATTTCCTGTAAGTAAGTTACTCTTTAATCAGATGATGGTGTAAAGCTTTACTCACACAGTGACCTCAGATAGCTGTTCCTTGGTGAGGTTAAGCGGGTGATTGAACACTGTGACTCCATACTCAGATGGATTGGCCTGGTGTGGGAGGTTCGCTCGCAGGATGGCATTGTTTGCTACATTCATGAAGGCAACCATTGAGTGCCAACCTTTATTATTAAACCACACCTAAAGAGAAACATTTACTAACACTTAGGTTAATGTTTATACATACAGTATATAAAGGGTCTCATTTTTTATATAAAGTATTTCAAATCTAGATTCACATTCTGTATGTATAAATAAAATAATATTTTAATTATTAATAAACACATTTGATATTTCATACCTTCACATTATATTCACTTTCCATGTCTTGCAAGAATTGTCCCATTTCCCACAGAGCCTGTTTTGAGTAGGGACCCTGTGCAGAAATTGACAGAAATATACATTGACTGGTCACTTTATTAGGCAGACTTACTTGTTTCAGACTTATTGTCTATTTATAATTTCACTGAGATGCAGATTTGTAGTTCAGAAACTTTAGACCTAGACCAGCTTTTTTATCATCCATTTATTTTCTCTTGAAAAGAACCATAAAGCATGTATAATTTGTACTGCAGTGACAGTTACTTGCACTCTGTTAGAATGTCTAGGGCTGGAATAAATTGCTAAGACACAGTACCGCTAATAAGGTTTGTAAACAGCCAAAACTCACAGCATAATATAAGCACTGTAGGATTAGAGGATGTTAAAAAAAATTACTTTTAGCAACAAACAAATTTATTAAAAATAAATTTATATGATTTTACAATTATATCGCACAATAATAAGTTTGCAAGGCAAAGGTTAGCAAGTTCAACAATGGGGATTCCTGGGTCGAAGCCCAATCTGGGTTTCCATGTTTTCCCCATGTCCGCGTGGGTTTCCTCCTGGTTCCTGCCACAGTCCAGAAACATAGATTTAAGGTAAAATGGATGCTCTGAAAAAAAACAATTGTCCCCATAGTATGTGTTTGTGTGTGGTTGTGTGCACAGCAATAGATTGGCACTCTGTCCTGGGTCCATTTGCCCAGTTCCCGAGACATTCTTCCCTGGATGGGCATGGGGAAGAACCAAAACCCCCATCCCACAAAAAGATTGGACCAAAATATATAAAATGTGAAAACTGCTCCTAGTTATATTATAAATTTAAAATATATTAAACCAATGATCATTACGCACTATAGTTAAATGTTTTGTTTGTGTGCTATTAATAAGAAGTAAGAAATTTACTCCGGTAACATTCATCATGCTTCCTAGCTGATGAAAAACATTTTGTAGTTCTTTTGGGTCCACTTGGAGAATAGGCAGCTTGCCTCCGACAGATAGACCACCATACCTAAATAAATAAGTAAGTAATAATATTATTAAAATCTTTATGGTTCTTAATTTAAAAATTCAAAATAGCATTAGTATAAAAATGTGTATACCTCTGCTCGTTCACCCAGTACTTACTCTTCAGGCTAAGTAAAATAAAAACAATTATTTGCTAGACTGAAGATGAATTGAGAATGAATAAATCTTTTGTGATTAATCTCACCTAGTCTTGATAAGTTTGGGATATGTCTTTACCAAATAATCTGTGATGTTTCTGTCTGTCAGATCAAGCAACATGTCTCCAGTTGCTTCCTTCCTCTGTGCAGAGAAACAAAGCATAGAGTTATTAATTTTAGTTTTGTAATTAATTGTAATGTATAAAAACAAAACATTTTTTTAAAAATCCAGATTGGTGCAGACTATAGTCTTCTGTACAAATGTCTGGTAAAGTCAGGGCTCATCTACACTAAACAAAATTTTTCACTTAAAATGCATGCATATTTGATTATGTATCATACAATGACATTTTATCATTTAAATAAACCTTTATTATTAAAAAAACCCACTTTGAATTAATTTAAAATATTTATATTTTTAAATAATTAAATTGTTGACTAAAATCTGTTTTTCAGTTCTAAATTTGGTCTCTACAATGTCCTTACCTGGCGTGGAGGTAGTCCTCCTGCTCCTAATGGACAAATGGGCAACATAGTGAGTTTCTGATTGGTGCTGCACTGACAAGAAGGGGATGGGTTTTGTTCTGTCCACTCAGGGCTCAGTAGGATATTATTGACCACCGGTGATACAAAAGGAACCTCCCAATCTGTTGTGATGTTACTGCATGGTAAATTTCTGTGTGTAAACAGATGTTAAAATAAATGAAAACTGATGTTACTCATGTATTTTTTTTATTTTCAAATTAATAGCACTGAGATTAGTAACCTACTCCAGTGGCTGGTGGAGCATGCAACGTGTGCCCATACCCGGGTCGCTCAGCAGCATGTGAATGAAGTGCTTCATGGTGGGATGGGATGGGCGCTCGTTGCTGAAAAACACAACTCTAATTAAATGAATTGCCACTGTATTGTAAATATATGTTCCCCATTTAAAATTTTAATCAGGAATATGCACCAACTAATATACATTTAATTATAACAACGGACAAAAAAAAAGCCCTCTTTACCTCAAGAAAGTGTATTGCTGACCATACATCCATGGAGTCAGAGGTAAACTTGGGTACTCTCCAAATGGAGGGACAATTAGAGTGAAGAAAAGAGCCACAAGCACAAATGTGGCAGGAAGAACAATCTATAATCACAGCAGAGAGGTGAAGGATTTAAGTTTCATAGTTTTTTTTTTTTTTTTTATAAATTAGCAATCAATCTTTTTTACTTGTCATTCAGAAGACTCGTATTAATTTTTAGTATCATAGGAACATTATGCCAATAGTATACAGGTGTGTATATTACTGCTAAAAATAAGCATGTATTGGAGAAAATTCAACTGCTGTAGCTGTTGATATGCAGGTTTATACATGACATCATCCACAAAGTAAATCTGAGGTAAAGATTAAGATCTAGAAAACAGCATTAGATTACTTTTTGTATACCAATTTAGACCTCTAAAAGACAGGAAACGGGGCGGCACGGTGGCTTAGTGGTTAGCATGTTCGGCTCTCGGCGCTGGGGATTCCCAGTTGGAATCCCAACCTGGGTGGAGTTTCCATGTTCTTCCAGTGTCGGTGTGGGTTTCTCCGGGTTCCTCCCACAGTCAAAAAACATGGGTTCAAGGTAAATTGGCTGCTCTAAATTGCCCCAATAGTCTGTGTGTGTGTGTGTGTGTGTGTGTGTGTGTGTGTGTGCCCAGTGACAGGTGCCCTGTCTTGGATGCATTTGCTCAGCGCAAGAGACATTCTTCCCTGGATGAGCATGGGGAACCCCCTGCGACTCTAGTAAAGGATTAAGTGGAGGATAATGAATGAAAGGCAGGAAAGAAAATGAAAAAAAAAAATCAATAAAATGGGAGTGAAAACTAAAAAATGAGATGCTTGTTTTTTCTTTAAAGTAAACTTTGCACACTGTGAAAATCCAAATATATTAAAGACTTTGTTTATTTTTCAGCGATGGATTGGCACCCTGTGTAGCGCCCAAGACGTTCTCCCCTGGATGGGCATGAGGGAACCCCCCCCCCCACGACCCTCATAAAGGAATAAGCGGAAGATAATGAATGAAAGAATGTTTATTTCTGCACAGTTTGCAAGTCCATGCACTGAATAAAACAACAATATTTATAGTTAATTATGTGGATCTGGCTCTACCTGTGCTAAGAAGTCTTTATGGCTGCGTGTTGCATGATGAAACCGCTTCACCAGTAAAGCATAGAACTGCTTTAATATCAGACTGTAACCTTTAACTTGTCTGGAACCTCGACCGGCACTGCCATCTGGTTCCCCACTGGTTTCTTCACCATTCTTTGGAAACCCATTACTTTCTGTTACACAAAACAAGTAGAACTTTTTAATTACTTCACAAAACAATGTTTGAAGTCCATGTGCAGCATGTGGGGTTCAGGATACGCTAATGCTGTAAATTGTTGAATGAGACTACACCATGTATGCATTGCTTTAGCTGCTGATGCACGCTAATGCAAATAATACAAGGTTTTCACCTGCAGCAGTCACAGTGTTATCATTAAGTTTTCTGTCTCTCAGACTAGCACCACTGCTTTGCCTCTGCTTCAACATCCACTGTTCTGAGGAGATGAGGAGAGCACACAATGATGCAGCTAATAATCACCAAACACACTGCAAAAACAACTTAAAGCACACAGTGCAACACCACTCAAACACTACACACACAGACTAAATCGAACACTAAATGCATAAATACAACATAAAGACATAAAGATGTTTGTTTTTCAAATTGAATCTAGCTTCAGTAAAGGAAGTCCTATATTATATAATAAGGTAATATTAGAATCCATTACCTTACAGAACTAAAACTATACTTAGAAATTACTGCTTCATTCAACAACGACGATTTCATTTATTTCCATGACATTAACTGAAAACTTAAATTTGTGAATCTATAAAACCAGTGTCTTCATTATCGTACATTTTTGTTGTTGATTTTGCATTTGCTTTGTCACTGCTGCTACATAAAAATTCATTTGACTGAAAATAAATATATTTTTAATCTTTCTCATTTAAACAGTTGAGAAGTGGGAAATATTTACCTGGGGTTACAGTACAATCTGCTGTTTCTCCATCTGCAGTCACCTTCAAGAAGATCTATTTTTGATACAGAGATACATAATTAAGATAATTAAAAATACTTAATCTTGTAAGATCTCAAGAATATGCTGTAGTTGTGGTACACTTAGCAAGAACAATATAAAAAAAGTGTCATAATAAACATGATGTGCAATGTTCAAAAAATGCAAAATATTTTGTATATACATTTTACACGTAAGTATTCTGTTAACTTTGACGAAATGTTGAATAAGTTATTTTGGTTCCTGTAGCTTTTGAATGTAAATCTTGTTTTCTAAAAAATAGACTATGACACAGAGCTGCAATGCAAAGCAGATTTGTGAATGAAAGGTGGTGCCAGGGAATCAGGTGATTTATGTGTGTGCTGAATTTAAACAAATGCAAGACCTCAGGGCAAGAAAGGAGAGTCTCAACTACATAACACGTTGTCCCAAAAGCACGCTAAGAGATGAGTCTGCTTTATATCGGTCTGCAGTTCCACATGCCAGCCTAAAACGAGCAAACTTTATAGTTAATGAAATTGTGTTATGATTCTGGCAAATCGTGTTACCACTTTTTTTTTTGTCTCTCGCCCTGTTACATTGGCACAATATCATTTAAAAAAATTGTGCATTTCTAAATTGCCATTAGTAAAAGTTATAATGATTAGTTATATTAGAAACATACTGGTTATTAGCAGATGACTTTTTTCATCGCTACTGAATTTAAGTTATTCTCTGCATATTTCACAAATATAAATCAATTAATTATATATCCTTGATGTAATTGCTTTAATAATTATGTTAAATTGACCATAAAATTTGTTTTATAAGATTCCTACAGTGTAATTTTACAAAGTAAGTAGCATTCTGAATGTTTTAGGTACCCCAACTCAGATTAGTTGCAAATTAAGTTCGAGTTGTAATGCTACCTCCTCCAGCGATGTGTCCGAGATGCCAAAGCTGCTCAATCCAATGTCTCCCAATGTTTCCTCCAGCTCTCGGAATAAACTGGCATAGGATCTATACTTAAATCCTTTATTAGGCAGGAGGTATGTCAGCTCCTGTCCAATTACTTCGATCAGTTTGGCTTCGGGAACGTGATGATGGATAAGATTAGTGATATTCTCCACATTACCTAAAAGATATTTGATTTAAGTAATTAGTTCATTAAATTATTATATTTATTTCACCTAGTACATTTGTAACATCCCAGCGCATATTAGTAGTGACATGTATATTTATGTAACAGATAATTATTTTGTAAGTAAACAGACCGTGCAACGTTCTCTCCATATACTGTGACTGACTTTCCTCTTTGTATTTGGTGCAGGTGGAACAGCTGCAAGAGCACTCAGATGCACAATCACACTTATTCTGCAACATCCAATAACAATGGTTACATACAAATGTATTAAAGCAAAAGAAAAGTAGGATTTCATAGAATTAAAGCACAGATTGCATGCATTTTCTCATTTTTAAGGACAATTTTCAAATCCTTATTGCAGCAATGACTCAGGTCATCATCGCTGGAAATCTAACCAAGGACCTACCTGGTGCAAGGTAACTGCGCTACCCACTGAGAAACACGGGACTTATAAAGAATATGTCCATAGAATAAATTAAACTTAACACCCAAACCTTAATATAAAAAAAATCATTCCCAGCTATTGTGTCATAATTCTCCACATCAGGAGGGCATGGGGGCTTAGTGGTTAGTACGTTCGCCTTTCAGCGCTGGGAATCCAAGTTGGAATCCCAGTCTGGGTGGAGTTTTCATGTTCTCTTCGTGTCCGCATGGGTTTCCCAAAGTTCAAAAACATGTATCAAGATAAATTAACTGCTCTAACTTGACCCAATAAAGTCTGTGCGTTTTAATGAGCATGTAGATAGATAGGCGCCCTGTCTTGGTGCAACCCTAGTAGAAGATGAAGCAGAAGTGAAGGAATGAATTCTCCAAATCGATGTAAAATCCAATATGTTTAAATAGGTTTAAAATATTTGGGGGGGGGGGGGGGGGA
>JAOUQT010319648.1:0-14266 GCA_025769995.1 Xyliphius kryptos | reverse complement strand
GCACATCAATGCCAGCTGTGGAAAGAAGGTTTGCTGTGTTTGTCAGCACAGTGTCCAGAGCATGGAGCAGATACCAGCAGACAGGTCAGTACACCAGGCGATAAGAAGAGAGCTGTAGGAGAAAACATCCACTACCTCATCAGAAGCATGCCCAGGGGTTGTGGGGAGATTATACAGGCACATGAAGGCCACACACTACTGAGCCTCATTCGAACTTGTCATGAGGAATTTGATTTTCCACTTTGATTTTGAGTATGATTCCAAATCCAAACCTCCATGGAATAATAATTTTGATTTAGATTTTGATCATTTTTTTTCATTGC
This sequence comes from Xyliphius kryptos, assembly GCA_025769995.1. Lineage (NCBI taxonomy): Eukaryota > Metazoa > Chordata > Actinopteri > Siluriformes > Aspredinidae > Xyliphius > Xyliphius kryptos. The sequence continues at coordinate 13,943 of JAOUQT010319648.1, read as the reverse complement.
ATTCTACCATCTACTAAATAAAGATTTTCAACTAAAATATTTTATTCATTAAGACCTAGGATGTGTTAGAAATCCCTTTATTTTTTTAAACATTGTAAAGTAGTTCATCCTCCCTGACTACAATGCTATCAGTCCAACAGAAGACTAAGTTCCACCCCATAATTATTGTATCCGCAGTGCTCCAGCCGTGCCATAGACAAGGAGATGTAGACACCAAGACAACACAAAAACAGCCAAGGAAACAAAGGAGTGGCTCCACAAGAAGCATATCAACATCATGGCATGGCTTAGCCAGTCCTCAAACTCAACCCCATAATGAAAAAATTCTATAGCAAGCTGAAGCTTCGTACTTCCAAATGCATGCCTACAAACCTTAAGGATTTGGAGATGATCTGCAAACTTTATAGAAAACAAGAAACCAACTGCTCTGCTTGCCAACAAGGGTTTTGCCCTTATGTATTAAATGTTTTAGTAGGGGCTCAAATAATTTTATTTCATGATTTTTTTTATACTCATTTCCTCCACATACATGAAGTATTTTTGTGGCTGGATTAACTCTGATTACAAGGTCAGAAATGAATAAAAATAAACGAATATTTACAGACAGATTCACTCTGCAGCAGTCTGTATTTTAAGTAGAAATCACTTAAATTTTCCTGGATGCATTTCTGACAGCTGGCTATTAAAGACAGAATATTTGGCTCTCTTTTCAACCTAGAATGATTTGCTGTGAGTAACTCATGTTTGCATTCAGTTAAACCTTGGCCATACTCCCATGCTTTTTTTTTTTTTTTTTTTAAAAAGGCTGTTTTAAGGCTTTGACAACCACATCAGTGGTAGCAAAAATGACAGTAAGATTTAAACACACTAGTCAGATGTGTAAAATGTCTCCTGGATATTAGTTACTCTCAATAGAAGATCAATGTGCTGCAAACAAGCAGCTAAAATAATCACATAACGTCACCGTACAGGCTGAGCATATTTATTCTGCACCATTACAACATGCAGTTCATACAATCTGAACAAACAACCCATGCATATAATCAGGGAACAAATACAAACATTCTAAAATTACAAAAAGCACAGAAACATGGATTTGTTTTATGGGACTTAAATTCATAAATATAAATGCTCAGTGTGCAATGTGTAGGAATGGAGGAGTAGAACCAAATTAAACAGAAAAGTCATCAATAATGATTCAAAGCCTTTTACTAGTGCAAACCACAACAGGAGGAAAAACAATGCAAAGGTAATCAGTGATTCACAAACAGTCAATACAGCTTTTAAACTGGCATTTGGTGGTAAGCACTAATGATTAGTGGGGTTTAGTAGCATTATTCATCGTTGTCCGAATCTCTCTCTATGCTGTAAGCCATAAAGAATGCATCAGGGCGGGTCGGAACGAGGGAATGACCCGGTCTCACAATCTCAAAACCCAGAAAGCTGAACGTCCGCAGAAGTGCAGCTGTAAGCAAACAGGATGGTTTAGCTGTAAGTTGATGCAGTAAATGTTTAAAAAAATATATGACTGTTATACTTGCCTCTGTCATCTCGATTCTTCTGGAAGCAAATAAAAACATAATCAACCTGAAGCTTCTCTTCAGCAAATTCCAGCAAAACGGTAAAGCTGAAGACAAAGAAGAAAGAAAAAAAAAAAGTTAGTGACATTCTTACCATGACTCCAAAGAGTATTGAGCAAAGATAAATGTGTATTAAATGGTGAGGCAGCGTACAGGGTATTTTCTTGGCCTGAGCGGTTTTAGAGGGGACTGTCAATAAGTTGTGCATCGTTGGAATCAAGCTTTTGATAATTTTGGTACAAGCTGCACATGGTAAAGGCCACAAGCTGTGTGTAACTAATTGTGGGATTTATTTAGTGATCATACGGTACTTTAATGTTAAGCCTGCTGGGGTGTTTAAAATGTGCAGTTTAATAAATTGTTATATTGCAATAGCATTCTTGTTTAAAACCAAAAAAAGTCCATTTAAGTTTCTCAAAAAGAGTTGCATATTACTAAAATGCTGTGAAAATCAGTATTCAGTATTCTGCTCTTAGACAAGAGTTTATTTTTGATGTGTGTTCCTGGTGACTGCTCAGACCATTTCACATAACAGAAAGCTGATGCAATCCTGGTGTCACAGATTCATTCTAAGTTTTATTCATTCCATTTTATGTTTAGGTTACGCAATTTTAAAGAGGTCTTATATAATGTTTAAGACTTTGTCCACCCCATTGTAAAATTTAGAGGGTAATCTGAATCTTCAAATGACCGATTTTACCCTGTTAAAGTTTGAGGCCTCTGATGCCGTTCATAACTTGCAGAGTCGCTGAGATGGGACCAAAGATAGTAATGATGAAAAGGTTACTCGCTTTCTCAGCTTTAATGTTTTTAATTTTAGGTGTTAACATTATTTTTACCAGTCAATGAACTGTACCCATTACCACGCCCTCATCAAAATCACCCGAGAGGTGGGGCTACACAAGAGCCATTTGGCCTTACCTGTCCTTGCTCCCTTCAGGAAGTGTCCCAGGAGGAATTTCAATGTAAAGCCGAACTCCAGTTAAACATCCCCTCCAGACAACTGGCTTGGACTCAGAGCAGCACCGCTCAAAGAGCAGAAAACGTACACGGCTGTTTAAGGGTGAAGGCTCTTCAAGAACCAGCAACTGCGAGTCCTGTGATTTGAAAGATTAGTTATATTTACAGTTTGGAGACAACTTAATTCTCTGTAAATCAGCAAGAATGTTTTTTTTTTTTTTTTTACAGATTTTATGATTTCAGAAAATCCATTATGCCTCATTAGTCAAATACCGGCAACAAATAATACAGATTAAGTAAAATAGTCCCCACCACGGGTAGAGTGAGAAGCTATGCATACTGGTTAATGTATTAGTTAAATGTCAGAATAATATTTTGCAAAATTATGAAGTTGGGTACTGGGCAATCTAGTACCCCCAGATTGACATCCCCAGCAGCATAAGTCTCCAAAAAAAAAACAACAAATAAATTAAAAAAAAACCCCGAAACCTAAATGAGTACAGGACATGCAGGCCACACACAAAGGTGATGTTAAAGCACTGACAAATCATCCTGCCCTAAAGGTTAAGCAGGATGGTTGCTGTTTCCTTCAAAATCCAAAAAAAATAAATAAAAATTTACATGGTGAAACTGATTTCCAAAGTTTAATAAGACTAATTTTAAGGCTAGTAAAGTCTTGCAAGGTCTATACATTTTGTCCACCATTTCGACTCCCACAGCAACACGCACGAACTACTTCCTCAAAAGCCTACACAACTGTGTAGCTAGGCTATTTTACAAGAGAAATAAGAACGAAGCATTACACACTAAAAATATGGAAACATCTTTGATTTTAAATATTTAAAAGTTGCATCCCATATCAAAAAACACCACGTTTTTTATAAAAAAAAAAAAAAAAAAAAAAAAAAAAAAGTTTTCCAAACACTGACACTTCACAAAAACCCATGTCTTTTAAAAACAGATACACTATTCTCTAACACTGCCAAGTTTGCGTGGTGCCAGTGGAGCGGACGTAAATCAGAATGCTGCTGCAGATATACAAGAAGAATAAATTCTGGTAGATTTCATGTTTTATTAATATATATTTGTATTATATAATACATCTTAGATTAAACGTGTTTGACGGCAGAGGTCAGTTTCTGTTTTGTTGTCCAATAGTGAATATACTTAACCTGCAGAATAAGCATTAGACTTTAGCTTCTTATTTCACTTTTTAGGGAGTAACATATTTAGAGTGTTAATCACAACTGCAATAGTGTGTAAAAATTGTGTAAATAGAATCCTGATTCTGTATCTCAAAAGCTATTTTTCTAGTCAATTTATTTGAAACTAAATATATTTAATGTAAAAACAAGTACTGATCATATTTTAATTGAAATCAAATCATACAGAATTTTTAAGTATCGAAAATCAACAAATCATTGGCCTTAAAGAATAGATTTTTGCTGATTTTCACCCCTAATGAGGAACATTAAGCTAAATTTAAGGTTGTAAAAAACAAAGTATAGATTCATTACATTCACAGAAACGGTCCAAAAAAAGTTAGTGCAGTAAAATATTAAATGTCAAGCTTAAAGTATGACATTTCTCCTTTTCTTATCTGCCTTTTATTCATTTTGGCAGTTAAAAATTTCACTTCCCTCTAATACAGACTTGATTAAATGATGAGACAAGAAAGAATATATTTCATTGGTAAAAGTTGGTTATTTTAATGTAGACCAAACAAGCAATAGAAAGGCACACAAAATTGTAACCTGAAGCCCCTTAAACAGATCTTTATTCACAAGGCACGATAAAGACATGATAGTTGAGGTTTGACTTAAAAAAATACTGATCAAAATCGTCCTGTATTTAACAAAAACAATGAACCACTTATAACACTCATACACATAATTTAATACATTTATGGCTACTTCAAAGAAAACACACTCCAATTCTACGGATCCTTGACAAATTGCTCTGACATCACAATGTGAGGACTTTTTTAAATTAACTTGACAACCTACAGCAGCAGAATAATATTTATTTTTAAAATTTAAATAAGGATATGATCATTTTAATGTCTTGCAAAGGTAAACTAAATTCCTAAACCAATTTAAAAGTTACAGTTTCTAGTATTGGAACTGTAACTAAAGCTTATTTTAATTAGTACAGATTCAGAGCACCAATCTAAACTGTTTTGAGAACACAAGAAACACTTACAGAATAAAAAAGCTTGGCTGAAAGATTATGATCCCTTTGATCTTTCCCTCGCCCACCTGGGATCTTTAGCAGTGGGTGAGGGGCATCAGGAACACCACTGAGGCCCCGGACACGGGTTACTGCAACACCGAAGGCACCTGCGACTAGAAAGAAATATTCAGGCTTTGTAAGGACTCTGTTTAAAGTTTACCATATAGAGGACCAGTCATAGTTTTTCAATTACAAACTGTAGTACATCTGTTTTTTGTTTGTTTTTCTTCACAAGTAGAACTGAACATAGGCAATAAGTGGAGCAAAAAGGTTTGTCCAAACATTTGACTGGTATTGTTCTTATAACACAGTTATTTGCCAGTTATTTGTATGGCTTATAATATTCCGAACATGACTTTACAATGTTTAATATCAGCAGCAGCCAGAACAAAAAGAGTAGCTACCTCTATGAACATGGGTGGAGAAGGGTTTTGTTCTTGATGAACACATAAAAATCCCACGGAGGAGTTAAGTGGTAACAAAAATTAATGAATCTAGAATACACAACCAGTGTTATCTTGATTAACTCTGGCCATTACCTCAGTTTCACAACTTCTTAAAACCTGAAAAGGTGACGTCATTTTCCAGAAGGTAAATTTTTAAAAACAACAAGACCAGCTCATGTAAGGGCACTATTCATTTCTCTTTACTCACATTGTTACATCTCATCTAAGGATGGGACATACAGTTTTAATTGGCAGTGGGGTAGATAATCCTAGAATATATCCTATAATTATACATAACAATAATAAATTATTATAACGTCTGCAAAAAGAAAACATCTAGAAGAAACTAAAACGCTAAATTCCAGAGGGCAAAAAAGTTGGAACTCTAAGCAGTGGAAAATACATTAAATTAAATCCAGATTACAGTTTGCCCCATGACAAGAGGATCAGAACACGGTGCAAACAGGTTCAAGCAGGTGGTGGCAGCTTTTCTAAGCATTACAGTCATTCAAGTTCATTCAGTCATGGTATGACAGGAAGACGAGTTATGCAAGACAATGCACCATGGCACATGGAGTAATAAATTGGTACCAAAAACATGAGTTGTTCCTTCCTAAATGGACTCCAATACTTAATCTTGCTACGCATGTCTGGGACAAGGTAGAACACACTGTTCAGAGCACGTCTGCACTTAAAAGAATCCATCTTGTCCACATCTTGTCCACCGAACCATTTGAACAACCAGTGAAATCCACATCGTGATGGTTGTGGAGGTAAAGGATACTCAACGTATTAAAGTAAAGTGCTCATTTAATTTACATGAGCAGATTAAAACGATACACACGACCTAAAAATAACTCTGTACGACTATAACAGAGGTTAAGACGCGATCATATTTAAATAATAAAAGTTTAAACATGTGCCGTTATCTAACCTAAAAATCTACACAGCTAATGTAAGAAGAAAAGAGCATATTATTTTTTATTATTATTATACCGTGTTCGGTCCTGATTTATGGCAAATTAGGTTTAAAATCCCAAATAAAACAGAGAACATACACTAAAAACGTGGAAAGCGACATGATATAAATGTAAAAAAACCTTTATTTATATACGCGTGTATATTTTATCGACACAGACGAAAAATAAAATAAAAATGTTTAGGTTTGCCTTATCGTCGTCAAAGGCTTTAAGGAACTACAAGGCCGCACAGGTAGCTTGCTAGCGTTAGCATCGCTGCTATGGTAAATGTTACATACCTCTCAGTCTCCGCTTTATTTTGAGTCAGTTCGACAACTGGCATCTTTAATATATTTCTCTCCTTTTCTCTTACAAAACAATGACTATTCAGGATCGTTTGGAGGTTAGATTTAACCATCCGGCCGCAGTCGCAACCTAATCACAGTTACGTCTTCCGAGACAGAACGTACCAAACAGCGGAAGAGCGGATTGTTTATAGGGTTTAATACCGATGGGCGTGGCCTCAGGAGCTTCCTCATTGGCTGAATCCAAATCATTTCTCCTGCGCCACCACAATACACCGCCAAGGGGCAGCAGAAGCGGGACTAGTACAGTAAATAAAACAGGGGGCGTATACAGACTACATTAAGACACTGCAGCCAATTTAGCAACTCTGTCGCTATATTTAGCGACTTTTCAGTACCTTTGAACTTGTTTTTTAAAGCTACTAGCGACAAAACAGGTACCTTTTCTTGTGCTATTGGAGACTTTTGAATACCTATATGTTGTTCAATTTTTGTCCACAAGCCCTGTTCCACAACACTCTCAAACAGGTAACTGAACTGCGCATGCTCAAAGCTGCCACTGACAACACCCCCTAACTACAGCGTGGGTTTCAAATATAAATCAGGGGTCACCAAACTTTGTGACTGAGAGCAATTTTTTGGGCACTGATTTATGCAAAGGAGTCATCACATGCCCAAAGCCGATCACCTTTGCACATAACGCCTGCTGGTAAATGATGAAGGTAAAACAACAAAATGTATTATTTAATTAATGAACACACCTTCTGTGACGGAATACACTCCGTTTTTTTCAAATGAACCTTAACTGCAAGTAAAAGCTTTCCGGTTTCTTTAACAATCAAATACTGCCATCTAGTGGCCACAGTACAGAACACCATTTATGAAAAACTTTGAGAAAACAATATATTTTATATCGCACTTTTATGTGACTGTGACGCATCAGAAGTGTGGGTTATTGTGAATGTCACAGCTAGACAGCTAGAATATAGATACATTTATCGTGCACAGTGTCAGTTACTCACCTCGTCCACAGTGTGTGCCTCCATGGAAAAATGCTAAACATTTAGCTAAATAGCAAAAAATTTATTAAATCTTATTTACGTAAAAATAAATAATGTCTCTAGACAATGTATTGAAATCATTCACTTAATTTAAGAAGTGATGAAAAGATGTTTTAGTTCTAACATATTTAGGTTTTTTCACTCACTTTTTCCTTTGCAACAACGTTTATTCTTTGAAATGCAAATTGAATTTTATGCAAATTAGGCAATGTCTTATTTAGCGACTTCTGAGAACTTTTAGGATCACCAATAGTTCCTTACTAAAAAGTTTGCAACAGTTCATTAAGAAGACCTGAGTAGCGCCACAGGCTGATCAAGTACTGGGTGCATTTACTGTACATACTTTTCAGAAGGATAACATTTCTAAAAAAAAAAAAATAAAATAAATTTATATAATGATATTCAAATTTTCTGATATAATAATTTTTATTGGCTGTAAGCCATAATCATCAACATTAACCAAAATAAAGACTTGAAATACAGATTCGTTACTCTGTTTGTAATGAATCTATGTATTATATGCGTATATATGCCAATACTTTTTGTATTAATCACCATAATAAATTTACTTTCTGATGATAGTTTATTTTTTAGATGCACTTGCACATTGTTTATGATGATTTTTGTGTACATACAATACATTACAATAAATTAATTCCACTCTGAGTGTCACCAACTTAGCGACTTTATCGCTGTATTTAGCAACTTTTTCTGGTGTTATTGAAGACTTGTGGAGACTCTAAAGTAAACACAGTTTTTTTTACTTTAATATAAATATAAATGCATTTATCATACATCTGTTTTTTTTAAGTTTACATGTAAATATTACAATTGTGAAATTAGGTTAGCATATATTTTTTATCAGTAAGCTCCAGTTATAGGACTAAATTATAAATTTTTATCAATGTATCTAACTGTCATTTTGCTCTGATCTGACACCACGTTGGTTAATATATTTTTATGGCTATAAAAACATCTTAATATGCAAAAATGCAGTATAAAGAGCTGCTGCATCACAGATCGATAAGTCGTTGTGAAAAAGTCAAGCTAGGGGATTCACTTTCTGTGTTATATTTGCATGTTTTCCTTGTGCCTTCCTGTGCTAAAAGGATGACTTTAAATAAACAATGTCCTTGGTGTGAATGTGTGTGTTAATTTAAATTATCTGGCAACATTGTTCATGGTTTGACACAAAACATACAGTAACAATGACTTCATAATTGGTTTGCTTTGTTTTTATGTTAGTTTACTTTTTAACAGTAATGTAAACCCCATGTGCCTTGACATTAAAATTTGTGGTTAAAGTTGTAACGATAAAGCAATAATGGCAGTCATGACATATTGTGCTAAAAATAACATATTTTTATATTGATTTTAAGCATTTAAAAATGTCAATCAGTTTCAAATTTTGTTACAGATTAATAGAATTAAATAAATTAAATTAATAGAATTAAATAAATGATGCAAGTATCAGTTAAAACAATCTCAGCAATCTGAGACTAACAACCATGCTCTGTTTATGGATTCAAGACTTTCTCACAGACTGCAGAATGTACACCATCCACGCTAACTTTTAACACAGAAGCACCACAGGGCTGCATCCTCAGCCGGACCCGCTACCCAACTCCACACACAACACACACCGAGACACTCTTCCAATACAATATCTTACTTAATATATATATATATACATACAATGTACATACAGTTTTTCAACTTTAAAAGTTTACAGGGTTACTCTGGGTCCGTGGGCCATAATTTTGTTTTTTATGACACATTTTTATGAGGTCAATAAAGCCTCCTTGAATCCTTAAATGGGACTGATATCAGAAATGAATGGGTTATACTAAAAAAGGAGGTTTAACATTTGGTCAGGCCAACTCTTTCACTGTGCCCTAATGATGAATGTTGCCTGGTGATTTCAACTCACCGTGGTGCTAATTCTTACTCCATTTCATTCCCCCCTGCTAAATGGTGGAACAATTTTCCAAACACTAGTTGTAAGGCTTTTAGTTTTGAGGAAGCTTATAAGGGCTAAACTGCCCGTTTTGTTCCTTGTGAATTTTTTATAGAAGCATTATAGCTAGCATACTTTGCGTCTGAGTGACAGTGTGGTATGCTAGCTGTACATCTGAGAACAGGAGGGACTAGGATTACACAGTTAGGACAGCACATTTGACAGAATTGTGGGTACTAAGCTTTTAAAACTAGACCCAGTCTACACTTGCCCACTCTACACTAGCCACCTACAAAGAGGGCAATAATTATGAATAGCCTCATGACTTAACTCCATCAGAGTACAGATGCTTTGTTTTATTCCCATTGGACAAAAGATTCAGAGCAACCAAGACTCGTTCCAAAAGCTCGTTCAAGCTGAAAAACAGCTCCTTCCCACTATTACATATACATTATTACATCTTCACCCCACATCCACAAGGTAAACAACACTTTCTCTCCCAAGCTGCTATTTAATGCACATATCAATTTACATTCAAGTTCAAGTAATTTATTTATATAGCACTTTTTTTTTTACAATAGTGCATTGACACAAAACAGCTTTAAAGAGTTATGAGCCTAACCCCAAAGAGCAGGCCAAGAACTGAACATATGAATACTTTATGCGTTTCTTTATATTACACTTTAGCAAATTAAGCTTACTATATTTTTCATAGTATGTTTATTTTATTATTGCTACTAGTCTCACCAAAGGAAAGTTTTGTTGCTTAACCACAATGACTATAACATCTACTTTATTTAAAAAAAAAAAAAAATTACAAAAAGATTTAGGAAAACACCCAATATCTTTCTTTCTTTTGGCTTCGTTCTGTTCTTGCCCCTACCGTGAATGTTTTACTCCAGCTGCCAATGTCCATCAAATGCTCTCATGCCGTATTTAAGACCTTGACATGTTGGATCTGAAACTTAAACCGTTTCAGTTCACGACTGAAGGAGAACATGCCAGGTCTGTGCTTTCTGTTTATACTTACTAAAACATTTTAAGGGTTTTATTTGACTTTACGCTATTGTTTAAGCAGTGCAGGTTTGTGCAGCTAGTTTGAAGCATTTTACACTTCATGGAGTTTTCAGTACAGTATGGCTTAAGTCCAGCTCTGTGCTGATGCTACAACCTGACAGATTAAGCAAAATAGAAACATTAAAGTTTTCTGATAATATGTAATCATATTAGTGATTGTTATCAGTGTTCTATGGAACACTTGTTCTTTTTAAGTTTTATTATCTTACTATTCCATCTGGTTTTGAAGCCATTTGAACTGTATCAGAACTGGTTCAGTATAGTGCTCTTGTATACAGCTTTTTAATCAGACTGCTAGTTTAAACAAGAGAGACAAATCTTTGCAAGATTTTTTTTTTAATAAGTGATTTATTGTGCTTTAAAACCAGCACTTTAATGTCAACGAATAGGAAAATAAAAATTGACAATTTGGCATAATAATTGAGTTATTGTTAGAATAGGATTATTGTGGTTGTCATGCTTACTGAACCATAAGCGGGTCTCACTGGGGTCCCTGCATATGCTAATGTTATTAGATTGGGGAATAACTGTGCTAGCGCCACAAACCTCATTATGATTGTATTGTGTCCATGTTTAATTCTCAATTAAAATTTAGCACAGACTTTTTATAGGCATCTGCACACAACACATTTCGGTTTCTTCAGAATTGCACACTGTAGTTCATTTTGAACTGTAATGGATAGTATGGAGAAACAATGTATATTTGCAGAGTAAGCAAACATCTGCACAGTGTTTTAAACACTACGGGTATTTTAACATCGCCATAATGTACCCAGGCAACAGTCTATTTTCACGACTTCCACGTGTTGTTTAAATAGCAATGCTGTTTGTGAATAAATGTTTCATCAAGATGGCACACTGTTGTGGCCTAAATACAGCAAAACAGGCCCATACCATAATATTACCACTACCAACTCTTTCACAGATTTTCACACTAGAACGCATTTTTTTTTCTCATTAAACGAAAACCATCCTGTCACATTGTTTCAATAACTTTCTGGCTTCATCATGTGATCTTTAGCAAACTTTTTGCTTTTTGCAATCCTGATATGTACATCACTGGTGTTCTTAATGAGCATTACTTTGCACCTACTTGAGCCCTTTGTAGTATGACATGTTGGACATTACTTTTGCTGACTTCTGGTTTCCCGTTTAAATTTGCAAATAGTTATAAGGGTGTGGTAGCTCAGTGGTTTGGGTGGTGGGCTAGCACTCTAAGGGTCATGGGTTCAAACCCCAGGTCCACTGAATTTACCAATGTGGGTCCTTGAGCAAGGCCCTTAACCCGCATTGCACCAGGGGTTCTGTATGTAACCTTCTGTCCTGTGTTTCCCAACTATTAAGTATGATGTTTGTATGTCGCTTTGGTTAAACTTGAGGTTCTGCTGATTATTTTAAACATACTGTATATAGGTTAGTTTCATTTAACATAAAGCAATCAGTTAAGATTCACTACTTAGAATTAACTTGTATTTAATTCTCAATTTGTGTATTAATTTATGATTGATTTGACATTGTTTGTTTAAATTGGTACATTGTTTTCGGATCAGTTTATTTGCTTTACTGGGCCACTAAAAATCAGAAATAGAATCTGTCTTTGTTTTTAAACAGATTGTATTAAAGTCTCTTTCTCCCACAGCAAAATATCATCGAGTTTTACCAGTTACATCACTAAAGGATGTTGAAAATCCATGGAAGGGATTCAGTCTGAATCGCTGCATACTGGTGGCTGTGGTCGTTATGGTGGTTAGTTCTGGGTTTGAAGCAATGCAAAGTAAATTATTCCTTGTTTTGTATCACAATTATTCCCCCAGTTCTTAGTTATTTCCTTTGTTATTTGGTAACAAATGTTTATATTCTCAGACACAGTGCAACCATTCTTTGAGGTGGCAGAAAATGGAAAGGATTTGGATGTCCAGGGTGAAAACGCTGAGGTATTTTGTATATAATTCATACATTCATTCATTATCTTTCGCTTAATCCTCTACTAGGGTCACGGTGGGGTTCCCCATGACCATCCAGGGAAGAACATCTTGGACGCTGGGCAAATACACCCAGGACAGGGTGCCAATCCATAGCTGGGCACACAATCCCTTACGCACACACATACTATACGAGGCAATTTAAAGTATTCAATTTACCTTGAATCCATGTTTTTGGACTGTGGGAGCAAACTGGAGAACCCTGAAGAAACACACAGAGACACAAGGAGAACATTAAAAAATGCCACCCAGAGGAGGATTCGAACTGGGTATCCTCAGCACTGAGAGGCGAACATGCTAACCACTAAGCCACTGTGCCACCTGACTTGTATATCACTGTGTACAAATTAGATATTCATTAAAAAGCTCAGAATGTATTTGTGTGTCTTTTAGGCTGAAGAATCCTGGTGGGACAGTTTAGCATTTTGGAACTGGGGTGTAGAGGATGAAAATGATGCTAGCTTTGAAACTGGAGCAAGAGCCAAAACAACACGAAAGAAAGATATACCTGGAAAAAGACTTCTCAAAGAAAGGGATTAAAGATCCACAGATGAAATAATGTTAAAAAATGGAAAACGTTAAATCTTTGTAAATTGATGAAATTTGTTTGATTTACTGAAATTATGTTGAAATGCAGACAAAATCAACATCCCAAAATCAACCTCCCATACCAACCGCAAGCTGATGACTCGAAGTGCATTTTGTGAGGTTTTTAATGTAATAATACAACAAGATATAAAACACAAAACATGCACTTTGATTAAAATGCACTGAATGTGACTAAGATAATTTATTAAATCAAGTGATTTATCACATACAGATGTAAAAAAAAGCTATTAATTGTCATCAATAATATCCTAATTCAAATTTATATAACATATCTAGTACCAACCAAGTTCAAGACCAATGCCAATTTATTAGTTTTTACAGTTGTATAAAGAAATGGAAGGACATGTCTGCTTATGATACAAAAGATACAGACTCTGTGAAACATGGTGGGGATAGTTTCATGACTTCTTAAACGGCTGCTTCTGGAACAGACTTACTGACGTTTATTTATGAAGAAACTCATGATTAGTTTTAAAATTGTGTTGAGCATGTAATTCAGCCTTGCTTGCTGCCCATGAGTTTATTTGCTTGTCTGGAAAAGATTACGATGCTTGCCAAAGAAGCATGTATGGACATTGTTTACAATGTGTATGTTTTTATTTAATTACATAATAGTTTTCAGTGTAATGCACTGAATCAAAGCTGTACAGTTTTCTAAGCCAAATCCATAAGGATCAATAAAAGTAACAATGGCAAGAAAAAAACTTGTTTTTCCCCCCTCAAAACGAAACCTAGAGTGGCTGGCAGAGTCAAAGGGTGTAAAACAACAAAAATG
>JAOUQT010319639.1:0-14267 GCA_025769995.1 Xyliphius kryptos | reverse complement strand
CATCATAGAGCTTGTGGTAATGAGGCTTGTTTCTGTGAGGACAAGGCGTAAGGTAGGAACAGTGAGGGAGTTCCTGTTCCCTCTGTGAGGTCCCCAGTGTTTCAGCCTAATTCTGTAGAAAAAAAAACAATTAAAAAGACCGTGCAGTGAACTGAGGCACAGGGTTTTCCTTCAGAGCAGATTTTAGGAGAGCGTCTTCTTCCGTTAGCCGATGCTCGGTAAGGCCCCCTGCCAGAACGCTGGTCACATGATTGTCAGTAAACCAGCGGATTTCTCTGAAAATAAGCTGTGCAAATACAAAAAAAAACTTTAAACCAACAAACAATTCAGTAATGATTCACTTATCAAGAGTGAAAAAATGCATGCTGGGAGACTTTGCACAACATTCAGTTTATAAACAGATTGGAAGCGGAGCTGCTGCAGCTGCACCTCAGTAAGTTTTTAAAACCTTCTGATGCGTTCTCTTTTATTTATCAGTGTATTCGTACCGTTTGATCTTTTTAATTCCATCTTCATTAAATGCCTCTGATGTTGAAGTTTCTCATTCGATGGGAATTGAAATCATTTGATTTGTTCTGTGCTTTGTTGTTATTGCTGATCTTTATTTCAGCGGCGTCCTTTATTTCTGATTTTGTCGACCTGAAGCAGCAGTCTCGCGTCATGTTGCGCTGCTTCATCCTCCTGTTGCTTTCGGGGGTGAGTCAACAAAACACCTAAAGTCTAAAGATCATCACAGACCGCTCCTGAGATCGGACTGTGGAACTTTACATCCAATAATCTAAAATCAGAACCCTACACACACATCAAAGCCAAGTTCACACCACACTGACATCAGACCTGTCGCAAAATAATCCTGATTATATAAAACAATCCTGAGCTGGAACTGAATCTGCTTTAATAAAACACATGCATGTGGATTCGTCATGAGATCTTCAACCTAAAATAGATTTCATTCAGCAGGAAGATGAGATACAGACCAGGATCTGTGTTCACGTCATGTGATCAGATTCTGGAAAATCTCTGCGCTCTGTCACAGGGAACTCTAAATACACGAACTACTGCTCGCACTACTGCAGATATGATAACTACAAAGGTTATCTACAGGATTTTGCAGTGCACTGATTCATCCTATAGAGGGCTCAGAGCACATCTCTTGGATGAGAGATTTTGAATCTCTTAAACCAGGGGTGTCCAAACTTTTTGCAAAGAGGGCCAAATTCGATAAAGTGAAGCTGCCCGCGGGCCGACGGTCCCTTCTGGCATAGAACAACAATTTTCGTTCTCACAATGACCTTTATTTTACAAATATCATAAACCTAAGATGGGGGGCAGCGCGGTGACTTAGTGGTTAGCATGTTCTCCTCTCAGGGCTGGGGATTCCCTGTTTGAATCCCAATCTGGTTTCAAGTCTCCATGTCCTCCCCGTGTTACACCGCGTCCTCCGGTTTCCTCCCACAGTCCAAAAACATGGATTCAAGGTAAATTGAATGCTCTAAATTGCCCCGTATAGTGTGTGGATGTGTGAGTGGGTGAGAGTGCGCCATCTGATGGATTGGCGCCCTGTCGTGTGTGTATCTGCCCCGCACCCGAGACGTGCTCCCCTGGATGGGCATGGGGAACCCCACCGCAACCCTCGTAGAGGAACAAGCTGAAGATAATGCATGGATAGATAAACCTAATATATATTTATTTTAGCAGAAAGTTTTTTTCGGGATGAAATATGAAGATACAGACCAGCTGTAGATTTGACCCACATTTGCATTTCTTACTGTTTGAGTTCGAATTTTAAGGATTAACACCCCGGTGATTCTGCACTGATGTTCTTCCTCAGTTCTTGTCCGGCCAAAAAAGCATCACGGTTCCTCTTGGATCGGAATTCACGCTGCACTGTCTCCCAGACGAACCACCGACCCTGTACTCTGCTGAATACATCTGGAAGTTTGAAACATCTTCACTGGACCACACTGAATCAGCTCTGATTTTCAAACCGGTGAAGAAAAGTGATTTTGGAACCTATGAGTGCATTGTGAAGGGCTACATCGGGGAGGATGTGATGAAGATGAGGAGACAATTCCAGCTATTCGTTGACGGTAGTCCATTTATTAAAGATCTTGTGACTGTCATGAAGAGAATGTTTTTAAAGTGACGAGTAATTTGGCTCCAATTCTTGTCTTACCCCTTTTTCAGAGAACATTCCAATTGAGACGTGGTTTTTCATCAGTGCAACAGAAGGAGAAGCAGCAACGCTTCCTTGTCGGCCTTCTTTCCGAAAAAACACTCGCTCACCTACAGTCACATGGTTCAAAGAAAATCAAGCTCAGGGGTTAAAGAAGATCACACCTCTTCCTAATAATCAAATCCCTGCAAAAGGTAAGCAAAAGGTTAAAGAAGAAACCGCAGGTCATGGATTGTTCTGGGCCTCTGAACCTGCACAGCAGGACTGGTCTGTCACGTTCTCGAGGCTGGAACTGGAAGATGGAGGTCTGTACAAATGTAAGGTCATCATGGGCCGAACCACAGAAACAGTACTTACAGAGCTTGAAGTGAAGGGTAGGTACCAAAAAATATTCAGTCACTTATGAATGAGTAGTAAGTACTGTAGTATACATTCATCTGATCCGGTACTTGTGCTGTGTAGAGGCGCCGCCCCCTCGCTGTTTTAATCAGTTGCATGCTTGGGAGGCGTGTCCTGACCCTGACAGCAGGTCGTGGAAGGCGATAGTGAGCGAATCGATGACGGAATTTTCCATTGAGCTTTATAAACTTCTGAACGAGCAAGAGCCATCATCAAACCTGCTGTTCTCTCCGATCAGCATCGCCAGTCTGCTGTCTCACCTGCTGCTGGGTGAGATTACACACCTGTACACACACCTGTACACACTCACCTGTACTCATCTACACACACCTGGACACCCTCACCTGTATTCACTTACACACACCTGTACACACTCACCTGTACACACCTTCACACACCTGTGCCCCCTCACCTGTACTCATCTACACACACCTGTACTCACCCACACACCTGTACACCCTCACCTGTACACACCTTCACACACCTGTTCACACTCACCTGTACTCATCTACACACACCTGTACTCACCTACACACACCTGTACACCCTCACCTATACTCACCTACACACACCTGTACACACTCACCTGTACACACCTTCACACACCTGTACACACTCACCTATACTCACCTACACACACCTGTACACACTCACCTGTACACACCTTCACACACCTGTTCAAACTCACCTGTACTAATCTACACACACCTGTACTCACCTACACACACCTGTACACCCTCACCTGTACTCACCTACACACAAGAGCTGCGTTCACACGTGGAAATGTAAGAATGAGAGCCGATCGGACGGGAGATTCTGATTGGTACGTAAAGACAATCATCAGCCTTGTGGTTGTTGTTGGTGGTGCTTTAGGGTCCCGCGGTGAGATGAGAGCAAATTTGGAGAAAGTTCTCTCTCTTCCGTCAAACTTTTCCTGCATTCACTCAGTGATGAAGAAGATGAAGATGGAGACCAAAGATTCCATCGTCATGGCCAGTCAGATGTTCTACAGTCCAGGTCTGTCATTTTCATCCTGACAGTGTTCTGAATTCTTTACTTTTGTATTAATATTGTCGTTGATGATCATTAAATGATATTAATTAAAAGAAGGCGTGAGTATGAGGTAGAATATTGCTTCGATCGTTCTTAAGCTATATTTTTTCACAAGGACTGTAGTGAACAACAAACCATGTGATCATAACTCTTGCAGATTAGGGACTCAGGATCATAATTCTCATTTCATTTGAATGAATCAGTTATCATAGAACCTCTTTTCTCTCCTCCTCAGAGTGCAGCCTCAGTCAATCATTCATCAACCAATCACAGGAGTTCTACGACTCTGTCCCTGAAAAACTGACCAATAACAGTGAGCTGAACGTGCGGATGATCAATAAATGGGTGGAGAGTAAAACTCAGAGCAGAATCAGTCAGCTGGTGAAGCAGATTGATGAAGACAACAAGTTTATGTTACTGAATGCTGTGTACTTCATCGGTACGTCCTCTCAGTCTGATCCGATTAGTTATGCGTTTCCAAATTGCCTTGGAAAAGCAAACTTCTTGTTTTTCTCATCCTTTCAATGAACAACGGTGAAATTTGGCAGCATCGTAGGACCCATAGCCACGTAGATTGCTTGTACTTTTTGAAGCAATATGCCGTACGGTTTTGTGCCACGCCCCTTTTCATGGCAGTTTTTTTTCATAGGAATCCATTGAAAATGCTTTATGCCTCTTCTTTGCTTTTTGGATTGTGTTTTAGGTTTTTTGGCCACATTTATCCTTTCCAAGCAACTTTTTGTAGTTAGTTCACAAAAATCTGTTTCAATTCTTACTTTTATTCTCACACAAACATTATGAACATTTGTCGTCACACAGATTTTCACATACAACGTTGAAATTTGGCAGCATCATAGAAACCATTGCCACTTAAGTTTCTTGTGCTTTTCAGAGCAATATGGTGGGTGTTTTTCATGCCACGCCCCTTTTTCGGATTGTTTTTTTCCACCATAAGAGTCCATTGAAAATATTTCATCAGCGCTTTATTATTTCAAACTGTAATCATCATGTCGTCGTCTATGACGTATAAGATCAGCAATTTCTACAGTGTTTGTCACACAATGTGTCCAGAAACATTATTATGGGTTGTATGACTTTCTGTGTGTTGTGTTTGTTGTGAAGGTAAATGGAAAGGATCCTTTAAAGTTGACAGTGGAACGTTCACAACATTTTCAGGAGAAGTGCTTAATGTTCCAACTCTGTACAATTCAGAATTTAACCTGATGATGAGCTACATACCTGAATTATCGGCCCAGGTGCGTACACACACACACACACACACACACACACACACACACACAACAAATAGGAACCAATGGTGTTTTAAAAAATGAGAATATCTTAAACTGGTTGCCATGGAGTTGGTGGGTGGAGGGTATTTGTGGTGATGGTAAGTTGTAGTTATTATAAACTATTATAAATGTGGGACATAATGGCGGGACATTTCTGTCTCCAGGTGGCAAAGTTCCCTTTGGATGGAGGAAGCAATCTGTACATCCTGGTACCAAACGATTTCACTAAAACGTCACTGGCGCTGGTTGAGAGCAAGCTGACACGTGGCAACGTGGCGATAAGCATGGTGAAGGAGATGAACTCGGTGACGTCGGAAGTATCTGAAGTGACGCTGCCAAAAATCAAACTGCTGCAGGACACAAACCTCATCGATCTGCTCGACAAAATGCATTCAGGTTCATCTGTTCAAATGTTCATGATTTATGAAACCGCTGGGATTTTATTTACTCTGTTCACTTAATAAAAAGAAATCTGAATCTGAAGGTGATGTCACAGTGAGGGCGGACTCAGTGGTTAGGGTGTTGGGCTATCAGTTGAGCGAGACCTTTAACCCTGTGGGATACTTGTAGGTCGCTTTGCAAAAATGGCCAAACATCATATAACTGAACTCTTTGCTTCCTTTGTCCTGGAACTCATTTGTTTGTTCGTTTCAGGAACGGCGCCATTGTTTTATGATCCGAACCTGTGCGGCATGTTCGTGGATGAAGAGCCGGTGGACCTGAGCAACGCTCGTCACAGTGCGTTCCTCTCCCTGACGGAAAAAGGAGTGGAAACTGCGGCCGTAAGCAGCATCTCATTTTCCCGCAGTATAAACTCCTTCAGCGCCATGCAGCCCTTCATCATGATGGTGTGGAGCGATCAGATTAATGCGCCACTGTTCATGGGCAAGGTTGTCCATCCGAAGTAGCAGAAGTCATGCAAAGAGGGCAGAGCTAAAGTTCAGAAGAATACAAGTAGTCGTGAAATTGTTCTTATAAAAGTGTACAATGAAAAATAAACTTTTCATGCAATAAACACAAACTGTAACGTAACATGGTGTTTATTTCCTTTGGGTTTATGATCATAAAGACTTTAAACAACACAGAATAAAAACCATAAATATGTGAACAAGACTGAAAGGTAGCTTAAAAATAAGCAGCGAACATCAGTGTCTCCAAAGTTTCACCAACAGAACACAGAACTTTGTAAGTCCAAATTTACATTTTGAAATTTGTTTATTTAAAATTATATTTTTAAAAAAAAAGAGATGTGTTTCTTTTTTTAATAGTAATCTTTATTAGTGTATTAATGGTACCCCGTTACGGTGCTCATTGGCGTTTCACTTTTCTTCCTCCTGTCCTCAGATGTTTAAACAGACACCTACAGGTCAGCGAGAGCAGCAGCAGCAGGATTGTGCAGACACTCAGCAGTAGCACCAGCACGTCTACGTTATGGTAAGCGTACCACGGCATCTTGTAGGACCGTGTACGTAAATGTGCCGCACCTTTATGCCTCATTACAAACTCCAGCCAGAAGATGGCGCTGTCCATGGGTTTGAGGGGTGTGTCGCGATGCAGCCGGGACATCCTGCGCATGTTGGCCGAGTAAGGCCGCTCCGGGTCCATAATGTTCTTCAGAGAGCGGGTCAGCGTTTCCACGTCCAACGCCGCGATGTCCAGAACGTCAGCTATGCCTCTGGCCTGAACGCGGACCATGTTGTCATGCTGATCGAAGATGAGGGGGATCCCCAGAATCGGGACTCCGTGGTAGATGGCCTCGTAGATGCCGTTGGTTCCTCCGTGCGTGATGAAAACCTTTGTTTTTGGGTGGCCGAGGAGGTCGTTTTGAGGAATCCAGTCTAAAAGGAGCGTGTTGTTGCCCAGCGTGAAAGGTTTCGGTCCAACGTGTCGCCACACGACCTTCTGTGGTAGACGAGCGAAGGCGGAAGCAAAGATCTCCGATATTTCAGGTCCCAAGCTTCCGAGTAGTGTTCCTAAAGACATGACGACTACGCCGTGCTCCCCGGAACTCTGCATGAACGATTCCAAATCATCAGACAGGGACTTTGAAGGCTTGCTCTGAAACCCTCCGATGTAAACCACGTTTGGCATCGTGGGTCGAGGGAACTCAAAGATGAAGTCCACTCGCATGAGCCACAGATCAGCACCTTGGATGAGGGAGTAGATGCTCTCGTTAGGACCAATGAACTCTTTGATGACACTCTCGTAAGCAGGTCTTGTTATGACGTGGTCGATGTATTCACCGATGGGATGCTGCAGCACGTTCATCAGTCTGTCTCTGAAGCTCATCCTGTCACTGAGCTCAGATCCTATTTTTGGGACATAGGACAGAGGGGAGGGTGCGATCGCGATGTGACCCTCGTTGCACGTTATCCAACGAACATTGAACACCATTGGTAGACCCAAATAAGACCCCAGTACGACTCCACCCCCGAATCCAGGATCGGTCAGCATCAAGTCGTACTTGGCGTCTCGGAGTTGCTTTATGAGAACCTCATCCCTTAGAATAGTTGTCACCATCTCAGCGCTCAACTTGTGAGACTTGGCCAGCAAACTGATTATTTCTTGTCTTGTAGCAAAAAACGACAGAATGCTTCCTTTACCTCGTTGTATATCGATGTTCCTTTGCAGAAATTCTGCCATTGCTTTAGGTTCCTCAACGTGACTCGACTCAGCAACTCTGATAGTCAGGGATTTGTAGTGAAGCGCATCTTTGGAAATGTACCAGCTATTAGAGGAACGTAGCACCGTGAGTTCATGACCACGTTTATGAAGCTCGCGCAGAATTGCGTCCATATTGATCCAGTGGCTGCCATCCACAGGATACACGAGGATCTTTTCAGCGTGGAGAGAAGATCTGTGGCTCAGGAGAGCCGAGTTCAGAAGCACAAAGGTGAAGAACTTCATCTGAAACTGTAATGTTGTTTGGGATCAGTGGTTTATTCAGCCATCAAACTCCTTAAAACAAAAACACCAAACCTTTACCAGCTGGAACCTCAGAGTTATGAGACCTGATCCAAACCTTCTGAACCTTAATCTGAAGGTTCAGGTCTACTAAAGTTACCAATGTGGGTCCTTGAGCAAGACCCTTAACCCCAGTTGCTTCAGGGATGCTGTGGCCAACCCTGTGCTCACAACCCCAACCAGAAAGTTAGGATTCTTGTAAGTCACTTTGGATAAAAGCGTCTGGTAAATGTAAGTCAAAAACTAGTTCTTGTTGCCAAACATTTGCTTTAACTGACCTGCTGACAGTAAAACGTCTTATCAAGCCTCCACGATTAACTGCGAGACACCATGCTTCCTAACAGAACCTGCTGAACATCTGTCTTAAACTTCAAATCTACACAGCACAAAAGTATTTGTCTTCTAACTGAACAATTTTAATCCTCGACTGAGAGAGAGAGAGCGCAGTGTGGACGTACCTGTGTTTAGAACCGGCGCTGGAAGGTCGTGCGTCTTAACTGAGTTCAGGCTTCATGAACTTTATAAACAGAGCTGTGTATGTGGGGTTTGGGTCACGAGAAGGGTTACATGATTCTGTGCTGGACTTTGACCATTTTCATCTGTTACTGTGTTTTGTCTTGCAGATGTGTGTGTGTGTGTGTGTGTGTGTGTGTGTGTAGGATTTCTGGTAATGTACAGTTATAACATTCTGAACCCTATTTTGTGTTAAAGTAACATCAAAAAACATGTTCATACATTTTAATGTCATTTGTATACCCACTGTATAAACGCCAAGCACTCTCTCACTAATTCTCCCACTTTTTAAGTGATTCCCTATCATCCATCCATCCATCTATTATCGTCTGCTTGTTCCTCTACGAGGGTTGCAGTGAGGTTCCCCATACCTAGGGCTGGGACGATACGGCCTATAATCACTATTGCGATATATTTAGCAGTTCACCTCGATAATGAATGTATAAGGCCAACATAAATACTTTACAGCCATATTGATGGTACAGTTCCCTTTTTAGTGCCACGTAGTCACGTGACTACCCTACAGAGAGCACACAGCCTCTTAAAGGAACATGAACATAGCCAACAAAAAAGACAAAACATTTTTTCTTTTAAATTTATTAAAATACCGGTCGTTTATCGTCACAAATACACCCAGGACAGGGCGCCAATCTATAGCTGGGTACACACTCAATTTTCTTGAATCCATGTTTTTGGACTGTGGGAGGAAACCGGAGAACCTGGAGGAAACCCATGCGGACACGGGGAGGACATGGAACCTGATAAATTCCTGTAAGAAAGCAATCGCGTGGATGACGTAGTCCCAACTCGCACTATATACATTCCACATATACATTTCCAAAGTTTAATTGCCCCAAACTCTCACTCTATAATAATACCATCATTTAGATATATAACCTCCTAACATCATTACTCATTCAAACACAACTGCCTTTCAACTTTCACTCTGTTAGCAGGTTCTCCTCCATGGTGCAGCGTGGGTTTCAGTCTCGATGTTTTGGAGGCTTGTGCAGTTCATCTTGTTACCACACGAGGGCGGCACAACAGCATAGGGTAAACGCTTATCTGCCCATCTGCGGTGTAAAAACGTATTAATCTGTGTTTTTAACCGCTTTAGTTTAAAATCAAAAATTATAATCTATAGTTCTGAACTTTGCTGCGTTTTGTGTATTTCATTTACAAGAAATACATTTACATGAAATACAGTATGGCACATCAGTAACATCTTCCCCTCCTCTCTGAACTAGTCGCTATACGCCAAACACCATACGTCATCATCTCCGCTCTACC
This sequence comes from Xyliphius kryptos, assembly GCA_025769995.1. NCBI lineage: Eukaryota > Metazoa > Chordata > Actinopteri > Siluriformes > Aspredinidae > Xyliphius > Xyliphius kryptos. Next base: position 4,580 of record JAOUQT010319639.1, on the reverse strand, counting down.
CATGAGCCAATCACTATACACGGCGTCCTCCACTCCACCCGTGCGCTAGTTTCTATACCCAGCGCGCCAATCGCGTTCTATTATAGATGTGGGGTACGGTTTGTCTGACTATCTCTTTGTCTGACTGTCTCCTGCTGACACTGCTGCTTCTTTTGCTCCCCATGCCCATCCAAGGGAGAACATCTCAGGCACTGGGCAAATTCATCCAGGACAGGGCGCCAATCCATTGCTGGACACACACACACAAACACACACTATAATTTAGAGCATTTAATGTACCTTAAATCCATTTTGTGGACTGTAGGAGGAAACCGGAGAACACGGAGGACACAGACACGAGGAGGACATGGAAACTCCAGCTAGATCGGAGTGTTAAAATCGGAAAGTTAAAATTGCAGATTAACATAAAGACACAAAATCAGGTGGAAAAAAATAAAAAACAAAATAAACAGACCACATTTTAAATACACTAAAGTGATTGGAGACCCTCAAAAATCTTATACACCTTTATGACGCTCAGTAACTTTTTAACTCTATACTGCATTTGTTGCGCACACACACACACACACACACACACACACACACACACACACACAAATGCTCTATGATCAGTTTAATGCTACATTATAAAGAATTGTCTGTCACTTTATAAGCCTTAGTTGTTGTTTTGTAGGGTTTTTATTAAACTTTGTGTTATTGTAAGACTTCACAATCAGCACTGCTCTCAGTGACCACGCCCCCAAATATTGCACATATGATTAAATAGAAATTGCTATATTGTTATTTGCTAACAATTGTGCAATTTCCATTTGATCATCATGTGTGTAATATCTGCTGTTGTGTAATATGTTGTCTTGCAATAACTACCCACCACTCTTATTTTATGTGTAATACTGCTGTGCAGTATGTTGTTTTTATAGTGTGTTTCATGTACATAACTGTAAATCTTTTTTATTTTGTATATACTGATCGCTTTTTCTATCTAGATGTGAAAATGTAAAACTTTTAAACTTTCCATTTGCTGTAACTTTGCTGCTGAGCTGCACATTTCCTCACGTAGGAATAATCCATTATCTTCCCGCTTATCCTTCTGGAGGGCCACGGTGGGGTTCCCCATGCCCATCTAGGGGAGAACATCGGGGAGGACATGGGAACTCCACCTAGATCGGGAACATGCCAACCAAAAGACACCCTGCCGCAATGTATATATTGCTTATGTTTTTGTTTTTTTTTTACATAATTTCAACTTTTTATTTCAGTTGTGGGGGCGTCTGCTTGCTGTGTGGTGTATAACTGCACATGTAAATAAACTTTGATTTGATTGCAGTGTCAGTCGCAGTAAAAAAAAAAATGGGATAAGTCAAACATAAAACTGTTTTTTTCTCTGAGTGACCATTGCATTTTGATGGGTGTTCGCATAGTTTTGCATAAAATGCTGCAAACGTGTTGTATTTGTGTCATTTCGGGTTTAATTCATGAATCTTTGGCTTTTTTTTTATTTGAATCCTAATTGTAGAGCTGATCCTGTTGCTGGATGCTTCCTCTCTTTACTCTGTTCTCCATCCTCATCATCCTCCTCATCATCATTCTCTCCTCCTCCTGGTGCGTGCCATGTTATTTCCGGTGCAGCTCGGGTACCCAGCAGTCGGGACTGGAGGGCGCGCGCGCGCTTACTCCTGCATCCCTCCTCTCGCGCGCCTCCTGACGCGCCGATCCGATCCGATCGCAGTTCGTCGGGAGGACGTGGCTCGGCCGTCGGGGGAGAAAATTCCGCTTCGGTCGGAAGGTTTCGGGGTTCTGGACGGATGTGAGATGTCCTTGGTGCGCATCGGCTGCACGGTGAGTAACGCGCTCGCGCATTTAATGGCTTATGAATAAACTTCAGAGGTTTTGAATCGAAGCGCACGCGCGCACCTTTCAGTTCTCTTTTTCGGCCGCCATCAGTTCAGTTATAATGTGCAGCAACAATAATGATCAACCATCATCATCGATTGCGATGATAATGATGCGCGTGCATGAGTGTGTCGCTGTGATTGCGTAATATGTAGAATATTTATTATTGACACGTGGATCTGCGGTTACAGGTTTAATGATCACCTGTTGCCTTCTGTTGCATTAGTTGTGTTATTGTGTGTGTGTGTGTGTGTGTGTGTGTGTGTGTGTGTGTGTGTGTGTGTGTGTGTGCATTCAACATCAAGGTGAACCGGCGCGTGTCTGAAGGTTACTGAGAAAACCCAGGCAGTTTAGTGAAATGTTCAGGTTCGCTCTGTCTTTAATCCCCCCCACCCACCGCCCTGGCTCACAACGCGCACGCGCAATGCCGATCAAAACAATGTGTCTGATCTTAAAGCACATGGGTAAATAATTCAGGTACAGTGGGAATAGTGTATGGCGTCAAAACGGGTCCAAAAGTTTTGTGAACTCAAAAACAGAATTCGTAAACAATTATCTTTGTTGCACATTTTTACGGTTGTGCTTCTCATTTTTGCGATTGTTCGATTCTTGTATTTAGGACCAAAAATGAGAAGCGCAACCGTAAAAATGTGCAACGAAGAAAATTGTTTACGAATTCTGTTTTTGAGTTCACAAAACTTTTGGACTTGTTTTGACGCCATAGGAACAGGCTCAATCATCGTGACGTCATAAGTTCTCAGTGTTCTTTGACAGAAGGAACGGTGTTAGTGTTAGAGCAGCGTAGTTCCTTCCGACATCTTTTATGAAAATATAAACTGCAATAAAACAATGTTCGGTTTCTACAAGGCAGGACTTTGTCTCCTTAAAAAATTAACCGCATCTCACTTTTCTTACGTTCAATGGTTACTCTGTCCTTTCTCGACCCAAAGGCTCGATGGTGGAAATGTCAAACAGCACTGTGGCATTTCATCCCAGGAAGCAGAGGATGGACAGCAGAGGTCAGGAGGGAGATTTCGGCGTGTGTCTGGAGGAGCTGAGGAACCTGATGGAGCTCAGGGGAGCCGAGGCACTTCAGAAGATTCAGGAGAGCTATGGCGACACAGAAGGTCTCTGTCAGAGACTTAAAACTTCATCGACAGATGGTGAGTCCGCTCCGAACGATAAATCCGAATCAGTACCCTGATTTCAAACTGTCTTCTGCGTGAGGGCCACACAGTCCATGTCCCAGGTCCTCATTTCATTGTTTGCAGTAAACAGCCATCCGTCTGATCTGAAGTGTAATGTAATTAAGACTAATCTCATTTCAAATTACAGCGGTGGGCTGCGGGAGGCAGATCTCGTTAATGAATAATTCATTAAGGTTTTACTCAAAACCAAATCAGATCCGGACCTGGAGCTGCCAGCGTTCTTTCAGAACCTAATCAAATACCCAAACTGCCTGCAGAGGTTCTTGGTAACGCTACAGAATTCTGAACCCTGTAAACCCTGTATACCCCTGTGGCCATGGAAGGGATTGCAACAGCTGATTCTGATCATTTGGATGGGGGAGCAAATACTTTTGGAAATGTATTTTATATATACACGCCCGTTAAGGTCACAGAATCTGATGGACAGAGAACTTAAATAGAATTTAATTTGATTTGTAGGCCTTGAGGAAAGTTCTCCTGTCTCCTGGCTACATCTGATTGGACAGTGCTGCACTGTGAGCTCTGTCCACGGACAGCTTTGAGATTTCACGCTACCGAACGGGCAGATTGGTTTTGTCGTTCGGAGAGCGGCGTGGATTCTGTATAAGATCTGAGGATCTGTGATCAGGACGACGGCTTTCCTGATGTTTTTAATTTAACGACTCAAATGTCAGAATGCAGGGTGTTGCTGTGGTGGAGATTAGCCCTCTCTCTCTCGCTCTCTCTCGCTCATTTCTGACCATTATTGCATAATGATTAGCAGCCACTCAGAACTGCTTCATTAGTTATCAAACACTAACCACATGTTGCTCAGCTGATTCTGATTATTCAAAAAGCCATTACTGAAAACTGAAACACGTGTCGCCCGTGTCGCTGCCAGGCGGTAAATGTTGCGCTCTCGTCGCGGCAGAAGCTTTCTTTATTTGATCGGAACGCTCGGGCGCCGTGCACGTCGCCGTAGTTCCATTAGTGAAGGGTCACTGTTCTTCGGCTCCTTCACAAGCTACTGAACTGCTGTTATTTGGAATGTTCTTTAACCTGCGCTGAACGCCGTGTGAGTTCCACGGGCCGCAGCGCTCATTAACATGCATCCACTCTGCTTCCCGCCGTCGTTTCAGCGTGGTCCTCCTCGTCGTAGTGTTCTGGTTTTATAAAGTTTAAATCCATGTTCTCTCTCAAACTGCCTCATTTTCTCTCTTTTATTCTTTAGCGAGCCGACCGCGTAGCATACCTTTCCCTGCATCGCCGCCGTAAACTCCGGAAGTATTCCTGTAGTCAGCGTATTGTTGAGCAGACTGTATAATTACGCGTCCGTCTCTAAGAACAACAGATAGCACGTCTCAGAAAGTCTCCCAATGTTGGAAACGAAGGTTACGGCCGTGTTAAAGTTCCAGAGCAGCAGTTTGGTCCATAACAGTTATCTGATGCAGAAGTTTGTAGAACATTGAAGGATTGTTGTTTCATGTGAAGTGGCAGAAA